>CAKAKR010061900.1:57466-90660 GCA_916700685.1 Adelosebastes latens
TCGTTCATGTCTATTTAGAGCGAGCACAAGCACGAGCCCGACGCTGACTTTCGTTGACTTAACGGCCACAGGTGACGCTGTTAACAAGCATTTCTGAATCTTACAAACAGTCCCTTTAATAGCCGTTTGCTGTCTGTAACGTTACTGTGCAACACTCACGTGAAGTTGCAGGACTGTTTTCCCCCCGGCAAATGATAATATGAATATGTGATCAGCATTTCTTGCTTTATTGTTGACATTTACCTGGTGCTTGTTGTTATAATTGTTGTGCTGACATGATTAGGTAAACGCAAACTTTGACATTTGTATGCTTTCCTCACAGGTGTGTGAATTGACCTGGATATGAAGCGTCGTAGCGCAAAATAATATAACGTTAGTTTCTAAAGCGATAAGATAAGATTTCTTTCCCCTCTCCTCTCTTCTCGTAAAAAAAACTAAATAAAATAGCAGTGGCAGTCATATTTTTGCAGCGCCGCTGCTGCTTGCATATAGAGTAAACACCGGCGGTGTCATGTGGTGTGTGAATTTAACGGGGAACCCAAACGCAGAGTTACAGGCAGGAAAGTAGTTAAATAAAAGCGAGCTTTAATAATTTCAAGCTGAAAAATCCAAAACAACCAAAATGCAGGGAGGGGAACAAAGTACAAAAGAACAAATAGAAACAAACAACAAAAACCAAACAGAGGACAAAACCAAAAATCACAAACCAGGGAAACACGAGGAACACCAGGATCAGGGCAGGAGGTAACAGGCAAACCGGAGGACAAACGAACCGACAAACGAACCGACAAAGACCGAGGGGAAAACACAGGCTTAAATACAGGACAGTGATTAAACACAGGTGAAACAAATCAGGGCGGGGCAGACAATTAACAAAGGCGGGAAAACAAACAAAGGTAGGAAGTAAAACCAGACAAGACACAGGAGGAGTGAATTACAAAATAAAACAGGAAACACTGGAATGAGAATATAAAAGAAACCAAACACAAACCAAAATCACCTTAACATAACTAATAACACAAGACGATCTTAAATTTATAACAAAGGGAAAAAAGTTCAATGCTCTGGCAGTGCCAGAACATGACAGGCGGTGATGTTTCTTGAATTTAAAACCAGGTTTAATGATGTTAAACAACTACAAGGAATGGTCCAGTTGAATTTATAGTGATTCTACAATAGGGCTCTGTGAGGAAAATCCAGCACTGTTCACTGTGCCGATACCCTCAAATTCTGCATTAAATAACCATTGAGTTGACCCAGGTTTGTTTATTTTGAAACCCTTCAGGACACCTCTGTCTGAGGAAGCATGTCTACCACCTGTCAATCACACAGCCCTATTACTGCCTACAAAATGCAGAGAGAAACAAACATGTCCACAGCACAGGTGACATGAAATAAACTCCAAAGACTCAAATAAACTTTTACAAGGAAGCAGCTTCTTATTTCCCAGTATGTTACCAGTAATTAAAAGCTAAACTCCACTCCAGTCAACCAGTGTAACATAGCTAAAGGTTTGCCATTATAGTGACTAATCAGTTTGTGACAAAACAGTGGCTAAAGTATTTTTTCTCTGCTGGTATCAGTAACAGCTAGACAGGGTTATATCTTATATAAAAGCTTGGATTCATCATGTTTGCCCAGTGAAACTGAAACTTGCTTAATCAATGCTTGATCATTATCTGTGCATACTATATGTGTCTGCAGCTGCAATGGGTGTTTGTGTTTTACATAAAAGGTTTTGAGTCTCTGAAGTTCAACCAATGTTAATGGAATCGTGCTTCTCTCCAGTATAAAATTTATAGAAGTGGTCACTTTCTGTAATGCGATGTTTATATTTGTTGCTGCTAATAGCCAGACTTCCTCCCCCTGATGGGCTTTGAGCATTCTCTAGATATAAAAGGGAATACCAACAATCACTTATAGACATTACACAGGTCGTCAGCTGCTTTTATAATTTATTGCATTTTGTTTTAAGTACTTTTTTGTTATTTTTTTCATAGCCTTCTGAGATTTACTCGCCAAATGGCAAATCTACCCGCATTTGGCGCTTGTCGGGTGTTAATTTCGGACCCTGGTGTCACTACAATGAAATGGCTACTATGGAAACTAACATCAGCACGCATGAATACAATTGTGCTTATTGGATCCACAAGAGTCTCAGCTTTACAGTGATACGGAATTTATGCAATTCCAAGACTGTTTAGGGACCCCAATATTAGGGATGCACCGAGCCGACTTTTCCAGTCCCGATACCGATACTGATACCTGGGCTTTGTGTATCAGTCGATACCGAGTACCGATCAGATACCAGTGCTTTATTAACAAGCTGTATGCCTCACTGTGTGGAAGTGACTGGGATAATTATTTTATGTGTAAGGCAACATCAGGCTTGACTTAAACATTGCTTTAATAACTTTGTAAAAACAAAATGTAACAAATAAATACATAAATATAAATGTAGTGAATTGTTATTATTAAATTAATAAATTGTACACCAGCAACTTGGTAAAAAAAATTTGAATTGATTAAATCGGCCCCAATGTCACCGATATCCGATCCAGCTATTTGAGTCAGTATTTGCCAGATATCCGATCTGGTATCGGTGCATCCCTACCCAGTATGCAGAAATATTGAAATACATCATTTTTAGAATAGGCGAAAATAGCAAATTTATACTGCATTCAAAAAACTGCATGATTTTTGCCCAAAACTGCATGTGATTATTATAAAGGAGGCATGTCTGTAAAGGGGAGACTCGTGGGTACCCATAGAACCCATTTTCATTCACATATCTTGAGGTCAGAGGTCAAAGGACCCTTATGAAAATGGCCATTCCAGTTTTTCCTCACCAAACTTTAGCCTAATTTTGGAGCTTTATTTACCCTCCTTCCTGACAAGCTAGTATGACATGGTTGTTACCAATGGATTCCTTAGGTTCTTAGGTTTTCCCGTTTCATATGGTATATGGTCCTTCACTCTACCTCTAAAACTGAACCTGCTATAGCCTCTGAAAGACAGTTAAGTCGGGATTGCCCGTGTTCAATAATAACATTCATCAATTCAACATTAATTAACGGAAGGAGCCTACTTAAAATCCAATTTCGTTGTCAATAACTTTTATTCAACTATAACCTTTCATTAATATATCTCATTCATTCATTATCACTTAGTGAATAAATGGGATACACAGTACAGTAATTAATATGTGTAACAAAAGCAAACCGCACTGGTAGACTGGTAGACTTTTACTGTTGTATTAAAATCATTCATGGATTTCTTTTTGAGCGAACAAGATAAAAGTATTTTCTTTTTTTTTTTTTTAAAAAGACAAAAAGTCCAGTAGAGAGTGTACTGTATTGTTTAAAAAGTTTAAAACAAAAATTATTTGTACCGAGACACATTTCTGAAGCTCATTTTCCAAGAATGGGCGGATAACTCGACACACTTTTCCCTGACATCACGTCCTCTTAATAGAACATGTTCTTTGCTGTTTTTAACCCCTTACTTTTAATATGTTGCCTTGCTTTGAAATATATATTTTGGTTCAAAGTACATGACGTTGCAAAGCCTTTGTATAAATGTGTTACTGAAACCATATGTTCAAAAGAAAAGGCACCTGTTTACTAAGATACTGTTGGTGTGGAAGTGGGAGACAGCTGTTTCTGGATAGCTGGTTGGACATTTTAATGACATTGTGAAAAATAATTGCTTGTGATGTTGATGGCTTGATAAGTAGTAAGAGCATTCACTTACTTCTATGACTTTATCGAATTAATCACATTCTATTTCATAGTGATATTTATTCCAAAGTGAGGCGTATAGCTTTTGAAAAACACTGGCACTTTCTCAAAACTCCTTTACAGACTTGGATTATCTCCATTCTGAATGATGAAGACGTGGTTTTCTTTCTTTCCAAAATGAATACATTTCATTTCATCTTGGGGAATACTGGGGGAATATGTGATATTAACGGTTGAAGGGTGTTCATTAATTCAGTATGCCATGAAATATAACTGATACCTCTTAGTGAGTTTGTCAGTTTTAGGCTTTTATTCAAATATTCTAAAAACTCTGCGGATTTTTTATTCGTACCAAATATCACTGATGATCGCACCTTCAGCCGGAGACAAGGAGCTAATCACTGTTTGCTTGGAGACAAAACCTGCCCATTTGGCTCTTGTGAACCACTGAACAAGGAGCTGGACATCACATTTTGTCTGTCTTGTTTTCTGAACTCCCATGGGTGATGACAAAGCAGTTCATGTACCACAGTGCTGTAGAATAATTGGGCTACAGTGAGGCTACACCTGTCACTCACCTCTGCACCTGAGGAAGCCTTGTGTCACATATTTGGCTTATGTCAAGATATGAGTTTCACCCCAATCTAAATTGCATGACTTTCCTTTTACTTGTAGGAAAACACAATACAGTTGCCTCCTCTAATATTTATGTACTTTAAAAATGAACTTTACCAGGGTACGACCTTTGCCACCTTGCCCGTGGCCACAAAAAGTTACTCTGTGGCCACCAAATATCCCCCGTAGGTGACCCCCTGTGGCCACCAAGTTTGATCAGGTCTCTCTTGAGAATGAGACTGCGTGGTGTCCGTGTCCTAACTATAGACTGTACCGAATGTAACACGAGCGAGAGCGTCAGCGACAAAATCAGTTTGATTGCAGTGTTTTCTAGTGGAGTGTCTCAACTGGTCACGAGTGACGCAGCGCTGCACAGTGCAACTGAAATTTTGTATTCTTGATTCTATTTCTATTTCTTCCTCGCTTTGAAAGCCGCACAATGGACGAGGAATTGCTGATTTGTGAAGCTGAAAGGAGGAGTTATCTTTAGGGATGCGATCAGGAGATCGGCCTTAATGCTTTCTAGTCGGCGTTAGCTGCTACCAGCCGGTGGGCAGCGCTGTCCTGCATGGCTAAATAGCCGAGAACAGTTAACGTTAACGGGGTTTCCATTGCATTATGATGCGTTCAGGCTTTATTCAGTAAAAATTTGTTTTGAGCAAATACAAGATTACATTTGAATACGTCATGATGACGTTATAATTTACCATAGCACAATACTCTTATACTATACTATAATAATAATACTAATCTTTACTGAATAGAGCCTGAATGCATCATACTGTAAATCAATGGCACCTCCCCTTAGCTAGCTCTCGTCCTTCCGATTTCAACACAAATTTGTTGTTCAGAGTGTAACATTATCAGGGAAAAAATATAGTGAGTTTACTGCGTCCCAAACAGTCTACATATCACGTTGGTATAAGAGTAATGTAATGTGTGCGTCGCGAGTGAGTGGTAGAGTGACAGAAAGAGAAAGATGCGCTCAGAGTACATCAGCTGCTTGGCGACAGATGGAAGCGAAGAAGAAATTAGTGGTAAAGATGTCTCGTGTTATTAAATGTAAAGTAGAGTCACACACACTCACACTTTTTCCTCCCCGCCTGTGAAATGAATCCAGCGCCTCTTTGCAGGATTAGGCATCTTACCAGGGACCGGGGAGTTAGGTGGAGGAGGGATGCTCCGTCAGTGATGTCGGGTCTTGGCTGGGCCGTTCAGTGCCACGGACAGGTGTAACGGGCACCCCAACATTTTTGTTGACGTAAAAACAATCAATAGGTCTCTTCATTTTGAGTTACCGGTTTGTTTTATGGTTGTGATGTTTCTCGAGGAGGAGTACAGGGCATGGTTTCACACGTACATGCGTTCGTAAATAGTCACTCGGAGCGCACAATGGCACAATACTGGACCGTTTGTAAATTCAGAGCGCTGTTGGAATGTTACGTTACTGTTCACTTATTCAGAGCACCTCACTCTCCGAGCGACGGAGCGTACTCTAGGCACACGAATGAAAGCGTTAATGCCGCTCTCCCGATCGCATACTTTTTACTGAATATCGGGGCATCCCTAATAAAGATCACATTTGTTTTCACTTGCCCGATCGGACAACTGCATGAGGCATTCCACTTGGCCTGAACACAGATGTCGTATGCTCACATTATACAAATGTGTACAAGTGAGTTAATGCTAAAGGAGATAATGGTATTATAGCCATGCACCCGCTAAGAGTAGCTGTTAAGAAAGGGATGCTGTTTTAGAGGAAGTTTACCTTGGGCTTTGTATGTAACAGGAAGCTTCCTCTATGACATGAGCAGTAATCCTCTGTAGGGATGTCACGGTACCAGAAATCTAGTACTCGATACCAATACCAGTGAATTTACACAATTCTCGATACTAATTCGATACCAAGGTAAAAAAAAACAAAAAAAACAATAAATCCTATGTAATTCAACACGCACTCCTTTATTAAAACATTGAACATTATAAAAAACAGAGGCATGTAGCCTTTAAGTAATAAATAAAAAGAAACGTCTATTAACATTGAAAAACAGAACAGTGGCATGTAGCCTTCAAGTATTTAAAACAAACACTATTGTCTGGATGTCTGTCTTTGAGGTGCTTTGCTAAATTGGAAGTATTTCCTCCTTTGGAAAGAAAAGTACGACGGCACCGTTACTGCACCGTATACTGTTTTTTGCGAATCTATTATTACTCCTTTTAAATCCGCCTCGAATGCAAAGTACTTCCATACCCGACTCTTGCTATTTGTTTTCTCAACGAGCTGAGGCGGAGGTAGCGCTGCAGCAGCTGCCATCTTTCACGTCTCGTGTTGTTGTTTTGTCCATGCTGTTACGGCGTTCTTCTTCTTCCTTCACTTCACGGCAGATGAGGACACTTGTAAGCGTATACTGCCCCCATTAGATCCGGATGAATCGCATCTCCAGTACCTCCGCTCCGGTACCAAATGACCATTACAGGCATCGTTCGGTATTTGGTACCGAAGTATCGGTTCTCGTGACATACCTAATCCTCTGTATGTGTTTACGGTTTTTGCAAGCCTCGATAAAGTTACTCTGAGGACAGTAAGGTGTTCGTCTTTTATAGCCGAAGTTACCACAACAGAGTTTAATGTCGAGCCCTGACAAGCTTGAAGCTTAAAAACTACAAATCTACAAATACGTCCAAAAAAATGTATCCTCTTGTAAAAAAATTCAAAAATATGCACATTAGCTGCAGTATCATTATACAATTTCAATTCTACTTTAAAACTGTACACTTTGAGTTGTTTGAACACTCTCTTATGTGTGTCTGCTTTTGTGTTTAATGTCAATTTATGATTATGCCAAAACCAAAAGAGAACAGAGTACTATCAACTGCATAATATGTCTCTTAGTCAACGTTGCACAATAAACCAGCAGGAGTAAACCTGCCCTAAAAATCCCAGATTGAGACCTATAAGCTCAGTACAACAGCAGGACGGACTTGCTGTGAATCTCAGCTGCAGAAAGAGAGGGAGCGGTGTTGCCAGTGATTGCTGATTGTGTGTGTACTCAGGGGGATTGCAGATATTGCAGGTTTTTATACATATCAGCTCAGTGTCGCCTCTGTTGTTATTTTGTAGGCCTGATGGATGGTTGTTTGCAGCGGCCATTTTTTAGCCTTGGCTTTCACTCTAAAAGCAGCATTTTGTGTGTGAAGGCTCGTGTGTGAGATTGTGCGCCTGTGCGCTTATTGTGTGCGAGGGTGTTAAAAGCTGAATGACAGTCCCCGTGATTGATGCTACATGTAAAACTAAAACTGGCCCCGCCTGAACACTGTAATACATTACACTTGATGACAACAACGTGTCCTGAGATGACAGCAGGACGCGCCCCAATACCAATAAATCCATATTTCCCCTTGTACTCTGCTCATTTACTCTCTTTTCTCCCCGCCGAGGCATCATCGCCAAGTCACACAAGAGCAGGTTTTATCCTGCTTTACAGAAGAGGAGAGCAATTTCTGAGAGAGAGGGAAAAATGAGAGAGAAAATCTTTCTATAGGGAGAGAGAGAGGGAGGCTCAGAATGGGAGGGAAAGAGCTGACGATATATCACTAACCAGGCTTCACTGAAACCAGTGGTTGTTCCATTTTTCACTTCAACTGTCAGTATTATTTACAAAACGTCTGTCCACACCGAAAAGGATTCAGCAAAGACCAGCTTCTCAGACAGTTTTATTCCTTTGTTTCTTATTCCATATAATATTTAAATCACAAATACGGTGCTGGTGTTACATTCGGGCGAAAACTACAGTATGTATGCCCCGATTGATTGGCTGCCGATAGTTAGCGGCCGATAGTCAGTAAAAATATGCAATCGGGAGATCGGCGGGGTTCATCATTCAGGGTCTATACAGTAAAAATTACTATTGGGCGAATGTAAATATTAACGTTATTATGATGTATTAAAATGTAAAATGTAGTTTTTGTCGAGAAACTTGAAATGAATTTTGAATGAGATTTTCACAGCAATATAATAGATATTGGAGAGGGAATTATGACCTGTTTTACTTACTAATACTAGCTCTAAGCAACTTATAATACATAATTAAAACTACTGATGCTATTAATCAAAGCAAATAATTAAATATAAACTCAAACATTTGTGATCGGTATCGGCCGATATGGCTCATCGACGATTGGCAATCGTATGGGTCTAATAATAGAGAGGTGCAGTCCTGCCCCTACGGTGGACCACCATGGGACCTTATTTCGGAAGTAAACTAATTTGTTTTTGCACCATTAGCTAGCTAGCTACGTATTTTGTGCGAGACGAGAGATGTAGTTCACTGAGCGTTTTCACACAAAACTAAATGATACTACAACAAAGCCACGACAAACTGTGACTTTCTTGACTTGCAAAATTACGTTTTAAATTGACAAACATATGTGTGATTCATGGCGCAATTCAAACGAGATCAAAAAATGATTTGTCCCTTGCCGTTGACTACCATACATATTTTTCTGAAACTTTTTCTGGACTTTGCCTCTCTATGCTGTTCCACTCTTTACTGGCAAGCTGTTGTATGCAGGGATGTCACGAGAACCGATACTTCGGTACCAAGTCGATGCCAAAATTTTAAAAAAAGTGACGGTACTCTTTTTCTACAGTACCGAAGGTACCGTACGATGCCTGTAATGGTCGTTGGTAGGGATGTGACAGTGAGGAAAATTTTCCCACCGGTTAATAAACTTGTGACAACACCGGTGTTACCGATTACACCGGATATTTTAGAAAGATGACGGTCAACATGTGCAGAGCGCTGACTCTGATCTTTACTGTCGGGTGGCGGTGTGTCTGGCCTCTCCGGTAGCGCTTTTGCTGCGGGGCTCCGCTGCGGGGGTCTACCTGGTGCCGCTGCTCCGTGCACACCGGCTGTGACGGCTCCATCCACCTCGCGGCGATTACCTCATTAATGTTATGGTTCCCTTATAGCATTGGGATTAAACGTGAAATATTGCCAAATTGGTGCGTTTGCTTTTCATTTCCACAATAAATCCTCTGCCTCCTGCTCCTACTCATACTACTCTGAGTTGACGGACCAGATGTATTCACGGTCAGTATGTAGTGTCTGTCGTGTGACTATCGATTGATAACATGCCGCATACGCCAAAATGAACAAAATGGGTCAATTATTTGTATTTATTACTTAAAGGCTACATGCCTCTGTTTTTTGTAATATTCAATTGTTTTTAATAAAAGAGTGCGTGTTGAATTACATGGGATTTATTGTTGTTGTTTTGTTTTTTTTTACCGTGGTATGGAATTGGTATCGAGAATCGTGGTAATTCACTGGTATTGGTATCAACTTCTAGATTTCTGGTACCGTGACATCCCTAGTTGTATGGTCAATGTATAGTGTATGTACTGTATGTATATGTCAGCTCATGCCATGCAGGTTTAAGCTAGCCTATCCGTGACTAAACACACAAGTATAGTCTCACACTGATGGCTTATGGCTTTCTCAAATCTGATTGTGTCAGTATGCAAAAGGAATAGTGTTTTACCTGCACTCGCTATGCGCACAGCATTCTTTATCTGCCTTTCTCTTTCATCCGGCAGCTCATTTTAACTGACAGCCCACTGAGTGTCATTTGATGGCAAGCTTTATTCTGTCTAACTTCTTGCTGGGTTGCTCTTTTGTGCACTAGAACTGTCAAAATTATATTGTGAGCATTGTACCTCCAGCCTACCCTAAAATCATATTCACACAGCGCTTTATCTTCGGTTAGGTCTGCTTGAGTAGGCAAGGGCCCTGAGCAGAATACATTAAAGTACTGAGCTTCATGTTTTCACTATACACTGAGAACAACTCAAACTCTTTGGACTTACTTTGAACTTCTGGATGTGAACTTAAAAGGGACACGACTGGGGCGCGTTTTTCGAGAAGTTTAATTGTGATTTGGACTGAGACTCACGCCGAGAAGAACCAAAGTTTTAATGACTTGACAACAACACTTAACTGCCATAAGAGACTGCAGATACACTGGCAAATGGTTGTCTGTGAACACGCTAAAAAGGTTTCCTACACAAATACACATCAAAGCTTTCATATCTACATGCGCGTAGACATGCAGGAACACACAGGTAAATGCAAAAAGCAAAGCATGAAAGCCCCCGCAAACACACTCCGACACATCCAAATGACATGACTTGAATTTGCATACATGCACACGTTAGAGGGAAGATTCCTTTTTGCGCGCAGAAACACACAAACACACTCAGACACATGCAGTGATCTGTTGTCCTTGTTGTTGTTTTTCTGCCTTGCCTTTCATGTTCAAAGCTTAGTGTGTGATTCCTGCGTCTCCGCCGAGGATAGAGGGAGAGAGCATAATCTGTGTGACGGAGTAGAGGTGAAGAAAGAGAAAAAGAGGTGGCAGAACGAATGAAAGGCAAGGGAGAATGTATAATTGAGCAACCTTGGCGATCTCACATCCTCATAACACGATTAGGACTAACCTGGCATCTAAATATGGAAGAGGGATATGTTCCTGTAGGTTACCATTGCCACAGGCCTCCGTATTTAGTATGATAATATTTCATAATATTTGTTGATTGCTTAGTCCCTGTAGGTGGATGCAAGCAGGAGGTTTTCTGCAGCTGCTCAGGCCTTCATGACATCTAACAGAGGCCACGTCTAAATGGAAAAAACAACACTTGGCAACTAAAGAAGACCTTTCAGGGCTCCAGAGTGTGACCATTTTGATCACATATGCCGGTGTCTGTCTGTGTGTTTGTGTGTGAGAAACAGCGCCCTGTACTCCTGGAGCGACATCACAACCAGTAAAAAAAAAAAAATGAACAGAACTAGTGATTGTTTTTATGTCAAGAAAAACGCTGCAGTGCCCGTTACACCTGTCCCTGGCCCTGAACGACCCAGCCCAGACCCGACACTGTCCACCACCTGTCTCCTCGGTCCGCGTTAAGATGCCTAATCCTGAACAGAGGCGCCGGATTCATGTCACAAGCTGGGAGGGCAAAATGTGTATGTATGTATGTGTGTGTGAGAGAGACACTGTACATTTAATAACACAAGACAACTTTACCACTAATTTCTTCTCTGCTCCGATCTATACCCAAAGAGTTGATCTGCTCTGAGCACATCTCTCTCTCTGTCACTCGACCACTCACACGCTACCCACACATTACATTACGCTGCTCTTATACCAACATATTATGTAAACATGTGGATACCTGACGGTACATAGGTAGACTGTACTGTGCTGTGAGAAATATAAGGATGCGAGAGATTTTTTCTTTGAAAAAATAAATAACGTATGTTCTGAGTTCATCCATCTCACCGATCCTCAGATAATATCATACTTATGTGGGGAGAAAAATGAATGTGCAATATTAGCTGCAAAATATGTTGACTGTTGCCATACAATAAGAGGTGCTAAAAGCTCCAAATATGTTTCTGATTAACTCCATCTGTAAAAGAATGAATATTTAAAATGTATTTGGTATATTGTGATTGTGATTATTTTGTGATTATTTCTTGTGAAATGTAATTATTCATTAATATGTAATTTTGCTTTGGCAATAATGTAACCTGAACATTCATGCCAATAAAGCTTATTTGAATTTGAATGTTAAACACCTATGTTTTCCCTGATAACGCTACATTTTGAACAACAAAGCCGTGTTGAAATCGTCAGGACGAGAGCTAGTTAACGGGAGGTGCCATTCATTTACATTATGATGCGTTCAGGCTCTATTCAGTAAAGATGAGTATTGGGCTAAGGTATATTCTAATGTTATCATGTAGTTTTTGGTGAGAAACTTGGATATATCCAGGTGTTTGAAGGAGATGTTTTCAGAGCAATATAAAATAGATAATAAAGAGGGAATTTTGACCTGTTTAACTTCCTAACAAAAAACAGTATGCAAACGATAATAAAGGAGTGGATGTTTAAGTACATGGGATTTATTGTTTTGCTTTTATTTTTTTAGCGTGGTATTGAATTGGTAGAGAATCGTGGAAGTTCACTGGTACTGTTATCAACTACTAAATTACTAAAAGCTTTACTTTGTGACGGTAGTTTTGGTATGCTAATGTTGAGCCGCGCTTTAACGTGGGCTTCAGAATAAGGTAGTGCTTTCGGTGTTTATTTTCTTAGCGACCCTGTCTTTGAACGGTGTGAATGAGACAGCAGGGCAGGAGAGACAGGTGATCAGAGAGGGGAGAGGACGGGAGATGAGTAGACAGTCAGCTGCAGCTGGAGTCAGTGCCTTACTGAGGCTCTTTCAGTGTCACCAGCCAGCGCTGCTGATCTCCATTTCAGCGGCAGTTTATGAAATGGACTGTTTTTTCTTTGGATTTAACATTGTAAATCTTTACATCCAGGAACAATACAATAGTGTCCCCTCTTTTGTTTTTTTCTGTCCTGTGTCTCCTCAGTTTCTGTCTTTCACGGTCTCTACCGTTGTATCTGGCCGAGCCAACCAACCTTGTGACGTCACAGGCTTGGGTACAGCGACATGGCGGCGCTCTTGCCACGAAAGCTGCAGGAAAGATGAAACGGATCTTCTTTTTTCCTTTTAAATGCTGACATTTGTCATGTTTTGAGTGGAAATCCATTGTGTAAACCAGCTTAACTTGTCTGAAAGTTTAATTTCCTCTTTAAAATGTAAAAAGAAACATTTTGCGTGCATCTAAATTATGTGCTGGTGCACCTAAATTAAAAGGTAAGGCGCACCAGTGCAACCATTGTAAAAAAGTTAGTCTGGAGCTCTGCATTTATGCACGACAAACAACGTAAGAGAAAAATGTCCCATGCAGTAAATTGTTGTCGGCGTACGGATGTGAACGATCAGTTTCACCTCAGACTGTAGCCATCAACACGACCATCAGCAGAGATGATGGGTCAGTTGAGCCTGTGTGACTGTAATAAACAGAGTCAGCGTGAAGTAGAGATGATGCCCGACAGATATTAACAGCAAATAGGCTCCAGATTCATCTCTCTGTCCCACAAACACACTCCACACACACACACACAGACGCTCACTGCACCTATGGCGCAAGGCCAAACTCAGCAGCGATGGGGTAGAGTGACAGAAGCAGCAGTTGGCAGAATATCAGTAAATGGCAGCACGTGTATGGGGGAACATTAGTGCGTGTGTGTGTGTATGTGCATGGTCACATACTACATGTGTATATGTGTGTGTTTTGACAGAGACAGCTGGGCTTTAAACAGGAGCAGGCTGTTGGATAAATCAATGAGGCAGTGGGGCGGCCACCACCTCCCCTGTGACTCAGCAGAAAGGACCCCTATTCATATGCTCAGGACACATCTCAGTGTGTGTTGGTGTTGGTGAATATCTGCCTGCTGAGTATTTGCCAGCAGGTGTTTATGGATCCTGCTGTGGACCCCAGCATAGTCCACTTTGTAGCGATCATAACACACTCTTATTCATCAAACTTTTTCCTTGTCTGATCAACAACGCCGTTGTTTTGGTCTTCACCCACTCTTCCTGTTAATGTCTTCCCTTTTTTTGTTCTTCTCTTTGTGTTATGACCATTGTTAGGAGAAGTGTTTAGGAGCCAGAACCAGAAATAAATTCCAAAACAATGAAAAGGGTTTTGAGTAAGGATGCACCGATTCATCGGCCAAACATCGGTATCGGACGATATTCGCATCGTTGACTACCATCGGCAAATAAGATGACATCCGCTGATGGCAGTGGCCGATGTTTATCTGTTGTGTTGCATCAATTTTGCGCCGGTTAAATGTTGTGTTGTGTATTTGCAGTCGGTCTCGGACAACAGTAACCAGCTGCTGATTCAGAGAAGAAGCCACTGGCTGGAAACGACTCGTGTGACGGTGTGTGCAAATAAAAGTGAAAGAAAAAGTTGGCCGTGTGGGAGAATCACACTGTCTTGGACAAAGATCAGCAACAAGAACGTTGTTATGTTTGACAAGTAAATAGCAATAAAACTATTGCTTACAAGATTTCCTTAAAACAAAACACTGCTGTCTGGATGGAAATGAACCTGATGTGGGTAATGTGTCACTAGAAGCCTGTCAGTCCAACAAGGGGTGCCGCAACCCGTGCATCAGTCCGTCCCCCATACCGCGATCCAGTCCTGGGTGTGCAGAGTTCAGCAGCATGTTGGGCTGCTGCATCGTAGTTCCGCGGCTCCGCCGTGGGTCCGTCCAGCCCAGACAGCTGAGCCAGCGAGGCCCGAGGCTCCCCAGCGGCTTTGTGGTGCTACTAGTCCATCAGTTAACTAATGAAGAACTAATCCCAGATGACGCCGTTCTCTCGGATGGATAAAAAAGCAAAAATGCTTAAATATACTTGGGCGGCCGTTAATATATGGGCGGCCCGCCCAAGTAAAGTCTATGGGTGATAAACACTGCTTATGTTTCTAATCGCTTTTTACATTTACATTTAATTCATGTTTCACGAAACAAATATTTTTGTTGGGCTATGTAAGTATTGAAACATTAACCACATCCCCATTCTCTGTTTGTGAAAGAACTTGAAAAAACAGGAAGTAAAACTGACTGGAGGGGGACTCTGTGTTACCCTGTCATGCAATTGTTGTTACTATGGTTACAGTAATTATTTAGCCTACAGTCACGTAAATAATAAACCCCAACATTGAACAGGAAGTAGCGTAACACAGACAGTAAGTCCATAATTTTTATTTATTTTTACACTATATTTTCACTAGAAAAGAACTAGAAGCACCATGTCAAGTCGGTCGAACCCAAACATCCTTTAAATGTTTGTCCGAACCCATCAGGCTAAGATCGGGTATCCACAATCTACAGCCTATCTCCATTTCTGGGGGCATGGTGTGTGTCCTGGTAATATGGTAGCTGTGTGGGGTCGAACGAATGCAAAAGCCTTGACGCAAATACACAGAATAAACAGAGTTGCCAAGTCTGCTTATTATAAGCGATTTTGGACTTGTTTTCCTGAAAAGTTGCTTACAAATATTGGTAGTCGCATGTTGTGGATTTTTGGGCTTGTTTCTTAAGTGTAGCTGCTTATTTGGGCTTGCTCCTGGCTCTCTCCTCTATAACGGTGTAGATTCTCCTGCAGGATTTGCACACAACTTCGATCCCTCCATTCCTCCCATTCCCCCATACGCACACACACAGATGACTGACAGTCGCTCACCGGCACCGCCGCCACTCAGTGTTGTTGTTGTTATGAGACAAAAAATCTCAGCCAGGTACTAAGTGGACACAATATGGCAAAAAGTACAGCAAAGACTGGGAAAAAGAGAGTGGACTTAAAGATTGGATTCGCCCTCAAGTAGGGGACGATTCAAAGGCAGTGTAAGTGTGATATAAGAGCACATCATGCCGATTTGGTTAGACAAGAGAGAGACAGAAAAATGTGAAGTTACAAGCTAAAAATGATATACAAAACTGAAAGGAAATGTTCAACTTCTTTAACTTTATAATAAGAAAATTATAAAGTTTCAAGCTAAAAATGCATTGCAAAAATGAATTTAAATGCATGAAATCCAAAATAAAGTCATATACAGTATATATATATATATAAATAAAGTGATTAAGTGTTCGCCTCTCTCTCTCATATTGTGATAGGTCGGTAAGGTCACTTGTTTTGGGATTTGTTTTGGAGGGGAGAGAGTTGCTTCTTTTGGGCTTGTTTCTAAAGACATATTTGCGAGATCTGGCAACAATGAGAACACATGATACTAACAATACAAGGACCTGCTGGAAACATTGACCTACAACGGTTTCCGTTCATGGAAATCTAATTAATTTTTCAGGGGCTTGGTAGATGAAGTGTGTGCATGGACTGGAGGGAATAAAAGACAGGATTGATCTATTCATTCCATTTGTTGAGCTTGATATCCACGTTGAATCACTGCAAATTAAACCTCACTTTAAAGATTTGTTCCACTGTTGCAAACCTGGGACTTATGTACAGTCAAGGTTATAGTATCTCACATCTCTTCAACATTAAAGGAGGACTTTGTACTACAGAGTGTTCCCAGCTTCAGTGCAGTCTCAAAGTCTTGCAGTATAAACCCATCGACATCACACTACCTCTATGGAAATTTAAGCATCCTGCCATATCCTTGGCCAATCCAGTGCAACCTGTTACAAAAGCAGGGGTTCTTAGTCAGCCACCTGTTGCTATGGTTACAAACTATCAGATAGGTAGTATGCTGAAAAATAAATTTCCTCTCGGCCAGCATGCATTCTCTTTTTTTTTGATGCCAGGGACACATCTCTGCTTGAGGAGATGATAAAAAAGAGATCCAAGGTGTGGGAGGTTGTGAGGAAAAGTGATGCAGGGTGCCACTGAGGGGCAGGTTACCCAACCTGAACAGGTACAATATGGTTCTTACTACATTAAAGCGACGCTCGTGTTGAAAGGCTCATGTTCTCCCTCTGCAACTTGCTTTGTTGTTCTATCATGCCCATTCACTCGAAAAACCCTCTCTTCATCCCCAGCCTCTCACTCCTTCTGTCCTTCAGCTTGTGACAGAGGAGATGCTTATGATGTGCCATCGCTGAGGTTATTGATGTCACCTGCACTCCATCCTCTCCTCATCTTGACTGAATCTCTCTTCTTGTTGTCTCCCCCCTCCTCCCCGTGCCTCGCTTCCTCTCTTACAGTTGGGCCAACATTCTCCCTCTTCCCAGCAGTGTGATGTTCATGCTTATCTTTAAGTGTGTCTCTCCCTCCGTTTTTTGACACCTGCATGCTGTCAAGGACGGGCAAAAATGACACAAGAAGCGGCAGCCAGCGCTGAGGAACAAAACACGCTTTGATGGCGTGTCATGCAGACCTGAAAACGTCTGGCGGACCTTGCACATCAAAGAGACAGTAGAGATACTTCAGATGGTCCAAGTCAGGTGCCTGGAAACATCGTAAAATATAGGTTGTTTCCTTTGCCAACTTTACTCTCTGCCAGGGAACAGAGTTTACTGTGTTGCCTGGTGCTATGGGCAAGTCTTTAATATAAATAAATCATGAATGCAGGTTTTCACTCATTCATGACTCTATCTTAGCCATGTCTCTTAGCCCCCATTCATACTTTTTCCAGCTTCCCACCCACCCTCCTTTTGACCTTACCTTGTCTAATCTATCTAGCTCTTTATTAGGGCTGGGATGATCCGCCCAATTCGATACTATCCCGATATTCGGGTGCCGATTCGATATGTATTGGGATTTTTGAGTAATGCGATTCGATATTACGGTTTATTGCCATTTTTGTTAACTTTTTAACACTAGACCATGGGGAAAAGTTGAATCATGCACTTTTAGGGACTTTTACTTTGGAAAATATCTAAATTAATACAGTAAATATGTTTGATTTTCAGCATGTATGTAGTCAGAGATGTCCTGATGTCAAATATATCAGTCATTGTCAGGAATTATTTATTTTTCTTCCAGCAACCAAAAATCAAAGAATAAAGACGTAAAGCACTTCTGGTGAATATAATCCAATTTATCTTATTTCCATATATGTATTTTGTATATACCCTTTGTTAACACCTTATTTTGAAAAACCGGACGTAATCACACGTGTATACTTCTGCTAACTCCGCCAAGTCCGCCGCTAGCTCTCCCGTCAGCTCCGTTCTCTTTATACATCCATGGTCAGCTCCATCAGGGACGTTTGAATGCATTTAACATAAATGTCAGCGGCGGCCGATTTGACTGGAGATGCAAGTGACGGCTTTCTTGACCACACGTTACAACAATACGACAGCGTTTCCTGTCCATGACAGAGTTAGCATGCAGCTTTAGCCGTGATGTCTAGCTCTGCTTTTCCTGGCGATTTGTGAAATCCAAAATGTTTCCATACTTCACTGTATGTGTAGTGTTTACCACTTTGGATTTAAATTGTGAGTGTGCAGGTCTGATGAAGTTATGTAGGTATGTAAGTAAGTATTAAGCTCGAGCCAGGAGGCAATTAGCGTAAAGACTGGAAGCAGAAACAGTCAGCCTGGCTCTCTCCAAAGTTCAAAAATATGGCTACCAGTGCATCTAATACTCATGTGGAGTTACATGCTCTAACTATTTCTTGGCAAAACACAGCTGGCAACATTGACTTCCTGGAGGTCTTATCGTCACCATGAAGTTGCCAGGAAAACAATAGAGACGCTGCCCAGAAGTGCCGGACAGATGGATAAAGTGTTGTTCCTCAAGAAATACTTAACATTATCTAACTTCCTCTAAAACCACAAATTGTCATTTTTTTTTTTACTTTTTTTCAGTCAACGTGTTAAGGCCTCTACACAATGGGGCGTTTTTTTCCTGCGATTTATTCACATTTCAATATATTTTTTCATTTTTTTCGTGAGTTCTTTCACACAGTGTTACTGTTTCGCTTTCAGCTGCATAGGAGTCGGTGTTAAGTTGCTGCTGATGAAAACCAACATTTCCTGATTTTGTTGCTTCATGATAAACGCTTTTAAATAACAAAATAACGGGGGACTTTTATTGTGAAGAATATAGGAAAAAAGCTGCTCTTTTGACCACTAATCACATCAAGTGGGTAGCCCTGTTGTAATGGAGACACACCGATGTGCCGAGTCATGTGTGGAAAAACCCTGCAAGACACGGGAACTTGGATTATGTCTTGAGGAGTTGTGGCATTTATTCACCGACAGCCTAAACTGTACACACACTGCACTGCTACGCTCACAGCTAGTTATGGCTGACTACATCTCACCGTCACTCCGTCACACACACACGCTCCCTCGCTCTCTCGCTCTCTCTGTCTAACACTCTCTTTCTCTCGACCATACACCGACACTCAGCCTACGCACTTGAAGGAGATTGCTACTTGTATAACACATTTTGGTTAAAAAAACATCTTAAAAATACATAATTCCCCGAAGCTATGGCCCAGCGGGGAGTCAACTCAGGCCTGACTGGCTGTCCGGCTTGCAATACACCGGACAAGATACAACCTTGCAATCCATACATTGTAGTGTACAACAACAAACACACAATTAAAGCCCTAGATATACACCGCGTAACTTTTTACCAGAGGGAAATTCATTCAGAGCATTTCACAAAGGAAACTAAAATAGCTTACAGGGGTTTAAGATGTACAGAAGTTCACCTTAGACAGACTGCCAGATGCTGCTCTGGGTCAATAGGATCCCGGTTTTGGCCTCTGACTGCGCAACTCTATTTAAACCTCTTATTGAAAAAGTGTTGCAACTGTCGCAAATTCAATGTTTTGATAAAATAAAATATTGAAAATATTCGCAGGCAAATATTTCACATTTCTGTGCTGTGTAATTGTCACGCCCCCAGTGTGTAAAGGTCTTTAATGTGTGAGCTTTAGAGGTAGTAATAGGTGGATTTATTTTAACTGTAGAGTTAGTCAGGTTAGCTGTATCTCCTTGCTTCATGTCTTTATGCTAAGCTAAGCTAATCGCCTCCTGGCTATAGCTCCATACTTAATTAACGAATTAAGCAATTTTTGGGTTGATACCATTTGTTGCACAGATTTGGTGCTAAATTTAACCATTTTTTACGACTTGATAATTGATAAAAATGATTAAAAAAAAATCCCTCCAAAATACCACATTAAGACAACGAGACCTTAAAGAACACCATAGCAAAAGCCATGGTGTGATTTGGTATCAAAAACTTTTGACATTTGGAGATTTCTGCAAGAATTGCATTTTTCGGCGATTGGATGGCGAGCACTTCTGTTCTGGAAACTGCTCAGAAACCCCATTATTGTCAATCTACCTAGGAAAGCCATCCATCCTCTGAATCCTCTAGGTCTGTAGTTTGTGGCTGTAAAGTTTCATGAGGCTGTGATTATCCTAGAGGTCACCACAGGTCATTTTATACAGTGAGGTCAAGTTTCACAAAATGGTCTCACTACAATGAAATGGCTATTATGGGGACTAACATCATCACACATTAATACAATTGGGCTCATGGATCCACAAGAGTCGCAGCTTTACAGTGATACCCAATTTATATAATTCCAAGACTGTTCAGGAACCCCAGTATGCAGAAATATTACACATAATTTTTAGAATAGGTGAAAGTAACACATTTATACCACATAAAAAAAAATGCATGTTTATAGCCCCAAACTGCATGTGATTATCATAAAGGGGACATGTCTATAAAGGGGAGACTCGTGGGTACCCATAGAACCAATTTTCATTCACATATCTTGAGGTCAGAGGTCAAGGGACCCCTTTGAAAATGGCCATGCCAGTTTTTTCTCGCAAAAATTTTGCCTAACTTTTAAGCGTTATTTATTTGGATTCTAGCTTTAAAAAGGTCTCATTGGGTTAACAAACAGACATGAGAGTGGTATTAATCTTTTCACCGTGCTCTTGGCAAGAAAGCGTATAACCTCTATTTTATAACTGTTAGAAATATAGTTGGAGAGTGCAGCAATAACATCAGTTACACAATCGATCACGAGAATTTTAAATCCAATGTTTGTCGTTGAAAAATTCCTTATTTTTCAACGGAGGTCTACATACTATATTTTCACTCCGACAACGATGTACATGTTTGTTTAAGGAACCCCCCTTAAAAAAAATCAAAGCCAGAATTAGCTTTTTTTTCATTGGATCATCCCAATTATGAAGCAGCCCACTGGGAATACTCCAGATGGCCAGTCCACCATTGGCTAATAATAGTTGTCTTTGCGTAATCCCTGTTTTCAAATGCTTATCTATTTGAAATGGGTGACATCTGCTAAAAAACAGTGGAGGGCTTCAATAATTCACACTGCTGTTACTGCTAGTGAGCACATGTTTGGAAAAAAATAACCTTCTGAAAGTTGTAAGCTTAAAATTTATAATGGAGTGTTTGAATCTAACTTTCTTTAATGCAATCCCTTGCAATACTTCAAGGAGGTTTTGTTGAATGTGTCATGGCATCATTGAGTGATGGTGCATCTTTGAACAGGTGGATCAGTTTGACTGCGAGAGCCTCAGGCCATTTTTTACTCCCAGTCTGTCCTTGAAGTGATATTATAACTATACTAGATAAATTGAGTTAAATTGAGCAAAACATGTTGTTTCTATACTACACAAATACAGGCGTGCACTTCAAGAAGGTAGCTGTGTGTGTGTGTATGTGTGATGTAGCAGGCGCACACACACACTGAGTCAAAAGAATTGTTGTCATCAAAATGATACATACACACAAAAACACTGCGCATCTCAGGAGAAATGTTTATTTTCAGAAACTGTCTCTTTCGTTTCCTTTCGCTCTCCTTCAAAGATCCTTGCCTCACCCAAGCTGAGTGAGTCGGCGCCATGCCACCATGGAGAGTTTGAAAGTTAAAAGACGGTGTTTATTGTTTCTAAAGGAATATGAGAATACACAGACATTTCCTGCCACTGCCGTCTTTTTGAAGTGCAATCTCTGTTTATCTTTCTGCAGGGTTTTAGTTTACATCGGAGAATACTCAAATAGAATGCTCACACGCTTTTGTGTGAAATAAACATCAAATGTGATATGCTGCGCTCTCATCTTAATTGCACTGTGCAAGACCCCTTATCTTTTTCAAAGAGGCTATTAGTGGAAATAAATTGGACATGATACATAATAACAACAGTAAACCGGATTTGCGCAGGTGCACCAATAACACCAATTGTTTTACTGATCAAAACAATATTGCAATAATCCGTTATGAAAACAGATTATTAAACAACCTCACAGCGTTCTCACTGGGAGGCTGGGACTTTCACACATGGTGGGCATCATGCTGTAGTTTTTATTCCAAAATGAGATATCCACCATCTGAAAAATGGTGGCACAGGCTCTTACAGAATGCTGCAAAAACTAAATAATATATGGTGTTTTTTTTAAATAATGTCTAATGATATTAGTTATAAGCTCTTACTTGTTAAAATAGTAACATTACCAACTGGGTCCTTGTATTTTTAAAGACACCGATCCCTGTATTTCACTCCATTAAGACAATTGTGAGGTAAAATTATAGCATTTTTGTATTACAGTTTTGGCTGAAGTGCCTCTACCCTGGAAATTAAAAAAAATCCCTCTAGAACGTGAAAAAAAGTATCAACATGGGAACCAGTGTACCATTACAATGACAACACAGCACAAGCCTTTTCTCTCTTTTCTGTGGACGTGAAATTAAGCTATTAACACAGTATAAAATCTGGTGAATCAGTGTTAAAGGAGCAATATGTAATATATTTACTGTAATAAAACATAAAATGACCTTTACATGTCATCAGAGATTAAGGAAACATGCTAAATTGAAATACTGGCTTTTCCGACAACAACGCTACAGCCAGTATATGTTCTCCTTTGAAATTTCCATTCCGGTCTGGAACTTCTGTTTTTGTTTCGGCCGGTGTGATCCCGTCCACTGCCCATTTCGACCCCCCCATTGCCACATATGAAACAAATTGGCACGCAAAACAGCATTCTGCAGCCATGGAGCAAGCAAACAAACTGGATCACTGGATTAACGTTAGATTCTACCTGACCTGAAAAGCCTCGGCACATCTCTCTGTGGTCCGTGTGCAGCTGGGTTATCAAGGCAGCGAGTATTTGAGACACACAGACGGTGAAGTGATTCTGACTACTGCTGCCGATCCAGAGGTTAACGCGGTCGTGTCTTAAAGGTAACCCTCAAATTGTGAAAACGTGTGCTATCAGTCACACCGGAGGAGCGGACGGGCCACGGCTCCAACGTTTTCAATTTAGACTGCTGTTACCCAGTTTATGTACTAGCTGTCAGTGCTACATATTGCTCCTTTAATGACTGATTATCTGGTGAAAGCAATGTGCTTTCCTATACTGTGACAAAAGTGTGTGGATGAATATTATGTTGGGCGAGCTGTGTGTATGCTGGTGCAGGGGTTCTCAAACTTTTTGGGGCCAGGGAAGGACCCCTTACATGGGAGAACATTTTCCAAGGACCCCCTCTCAATCATAACACAGATAAAGCATATGCTTACTAACACTTGTACTCTGAGATGCTAAACTATTTGAATTCTAAAACTTTTCACCCTAAATACTTACGACCAGTTTCACAGTGATAAACAGAAAAACACATTTCAATTTGAATCATGTTAAGATAAAATGAGATAACCCTACATTAGTCCCACAGTGGAAAAATTTGCAATGTTATTGAATGTTAATACCACTTATATACCTTTAAACTGAGGCTGATTTTTATTCAAATTACATTTGGACTCAATTGGACTGCATTTATAGCCTACATTTCAAGATGTCAAGACTTTCAGTTAGTAGTGCTTCAACTTAAAAAATAATGAACTTATAGCTGTGTGTCACAATCCTATCAGAGTTTCTATTGGCCCAAAGCTAACATTGGTGGTAATAATGGACACAATATGCTTGTTTTATTGGTGCAAATGGTCCCCATCTGTAGATGTGTACTTTTTGTTGATGATACATCACATTTTTATCATTTATAGCTAATTATTTTGCGGACCCCCTGACAGAGAGTCACGAACCCCTGGGTGTCCCCGGACCCCACTTTTACAATCACTGTGTTAGTGACTAACATAAAAGATTCACAGGCTAATTGAAAGGGTAACGACTACTCCTCTCTCCACAGTCTGCAGAGTCGGGGACATTGAAGCGTTGGAGACATTGGTTTTATAGAAGGGGGGTTGGTTGGTGATGAAAGCTGCCCCCATACACGTCACCTGCTTCCGGATCAGCTTATAGCAAAATTCAATTGCAATAGCCAGGTTTCAGTAGAGGGCAGTCATATGCATATTTACAACACAATATGTAGAATTCAACAAGACTACTAGATACACATATGCACTGGTGTTCAGCTGAAAAAAGTGGTCTGGGGGTTCAGTTACACGTTGAGCGAAATTCAGGGATCAGTATCTTTAATACTGTTACTATGCACACCTGTACACAATAACTTGTCAAACAAAGGTGTACATAATAACATTAATTATGGCTGCACTTCATTGTTATGGCCCCGGTATAGTACATGCTGGCTCATTGTTATGGCTTAAATTAATCATTACGTTGTGAATTACACCTGTGATTTTTTTCTGTCAAATTGAAGTGACTGCCTTGAAAAATGAATAATAAACGGGTTTCCCCATTTACAAACAACTGAGAATGTGCCTGCAGCAGAGACGCAGAAAACACATTGCTACGCTGTCATGATAGGACATTTTCACCATTGAGAAATAAACCAACTCACAAAATGACTTTTTAGACATGAAATTGTACACATTGCACATAGAATTGAGAAACGGCAGCTAGTAGCAGTGATAACACAAATTCACACTGAACAGGTAAGCTATAGCTCTTGTGGGTTATTAGCGCAAGTTCCGAGAATTGTCCAACTGCAGACCATGAAGTGCGTCACCTCCTTTTCTGCCACTGAAGTATAAAAGTGCTGTGTAAAAATATGCTATCAGTGAAATAAAACTCCAAGAAAACCTCACAAGGAGTGAATTGTTACAGATGCGACTTTAGTCAGCTTGTTGTGTATGGTGACTTTGTCTTTGTAAATGAAGTAACACTAATGTTTCTTTCTTTTTATCCTGAGCGTAAAGGGGTTAAGATATACTGGAGTAAATAATAAATACATTAAAATAATAATAAATATATATATATATATATATATATATGTGTATATATAAAAATATATATATACATACATATATATATATATATATATATATATATACATACATATGTATAATTTAGAACTATTTATTATGGAAAAAATAGTACAAGTGAGAAAAGAATTACAGATAACCTTCATGAGGTTGAGGCACTGCTAAACCAAACTCTCATCTTCACAAGTAGCTTGTCCAAGAAAACTAGAAGAAAAAACATAGCGAGAGGGCTGGTGACAAATGTTCCGAACGCTGTCACCCATAATAAGAACTGTGGAGAAGGTGAAGGAAAAATGTGTTGGCTTGAAAGTGATGACAAAAAAAGGATTGCAGCACACAAAAGAGACATCAGTGCCACAGGAGGGGGGCAGAGTTCCACTTCAGTGTCATCTAAAGATGACAGAATAGCAGCAGTCACTGGTGAGACATCCATGAAAGGCATCCGTCAGCCACAGAGGAGGCTGGTTCACCACAAGGAAGAGAGCAAGGCAATTTAATCTTTTTTTTGCAGCACAACCGAAAAAGATCTGACTTACATAATTTAATTAGAAAACAATGGCACTGGAACATTAACAGTTCATCATTTATACCAAATGATTGAAACTGAATGTTATTAACAGATCCCCCAGATTAGGTTGTGCTGGCTCAGAGACCTGCGGTGCGTAGCAAGGCAAGGCAAATTTATTTTTATAGCACCTTTCAACAATAAGGCAATTCAAAAAGCTTTACAAAGCACATGAAGGCACTAGGACAAGATATTAAAGAAACAAAAGGCAAAATACAAAGTGACAATTTAAAAAAAACACACATAGATAGGTTTTAATGTAAAATAGAAGATTAACATAGTTTAAAAAATAGCTCAAATTGAATAAAACAGATTCATTAGTATACTAAAAATTATAGTGCAGTGCAAGATATAAATAAATAGAATGCTGCTTCTCCATATTTAGTTTTGAATCTCTTGACAGTGAGCAGACCTGTTCTAGACGATCTGAGAAGTCTGGACGGCTCAGGAGCAACGGATCAGAAACGTATTATGGCCGTATATTATTAAATAGGAGTCGGACAAAAAATCGATTCAGCTATGTATCGCGATACGATTTTGAAATTGATTTTTGAATGCCAGAATCGATATATTTGCTATGCGGAGGAAGAAGGAAGTTACCGCTTTTATTGTTGTAGTCAGAGTAAAGTGACGTCATATTCGTTCCGTATCCGTCACCAAAACAAACCGTAATGAGCCGAAAGAAGAAGTGGTAAACACTACACATATAGTAAAGTATGGAAACACTTTGGGTTTCACACATTGCCAGGAAAAGCAGAGCTAGACATCATGGCTAAAGCTGCATGCTAACTCTGTCACGGACAGGAGACGTTATCGTATTCCGTCACTCGCCTCTCTGTGGTCAAGTCGGCCGACGCTACAACTGTAGATCACCCATATAATGCCATTTATGTTAAATGCATTCAAACGTCCCCGATGGAGCTGACCATGGATGTATAAAGAGAACGGAGCTGACGGGAGAGCTAGCGACGGACTTGGCGAAGTTAGCGGAAGTATACACGTCTGGTTTTCAAAATAAGGTGTTAACAAAGGGAACTGTATACAAAATACATAAATGGAAATAAGATTGATTGGAATATATTCACCAGAAGTATAAAACATGACATGTCCATAAGGGATGAATGAAAAAGAAAATGCCACTAATTTGTGAGGGAAATGTCTTTATTCTTTGGTTTTTGGGTTGCTGGTAAATATTTAATAAATATCGCCTGACATTCCGGACATCTCCAGACTACATACATGCTGAAAATAAACAATTTATTACTGTATTAATTTAGATATTTACCAAAGTAAAAGTCCCTAGATGTATGATTAAACTTTTTCCCATGGTATAGTGTTAAAAAAGTTAACAAAAAATGCAATAAATCGTAAAATCGAATTGCAATACTTGTAGAATCGCAATACTTTAAAATCACAATACATATCGAACCGGCACCAAAGTATCGTGATGGTATCGAATCAGGAGATAGGTGTATCAACCCAGCCCTAATGTCCACCCGGCATTATGTGAGTCCATTTAGCTCCTTTTACCTCAGGTTTTGTTCTCCACCAACATCAGAGGGAAATATCTGACTCTTTAGCTGCTAAATGATCCCCTATGTTCACCAGCTAGTCACTAACTTTGTCTGCTGTTTGGTGGTGGATTGATAGCGTATAGTTGGGTTTTGGTGCAAGTCTGGTGAGACAATACAGACACCTGACCACTGCAGTGTGTTTCAGCTGTGTAAACTTTTCTTATTCAGTGTTTGTCTGTTCATGGTTTGTGTTAGTTGAGCGGCTTTATATTGTTTGCTATTGCTCAGGTAATATTGCTAAGCTTCAATTGACTTTGAATTTCAATGCACTCCTGTCCTTGTGTAGGTGTGTGCGCCTGAGTCCGGAGGTGTGCACACTTAAATTACCTTCAGACATAATGCAGTATGTCACAGGTTAATAGAGCTAGAACTGCGTAATATTTCTTATGCATTATTGTTGTGGGCTTTGGTATGAGACTGTTTTGTCTGTGTGCCTTTGCATAATTGCTGTGTATGAATTCGGTGCAGGACTAGATAGACTCATCTTGGGCTGACTCATCTGTAATCATCCGGTGAGGCTGCTGTGAACTGGCTACAAGGTCTATTGGTGGTCGCTGAAGGACTGTGTGTCTACAAATGCGCGCAGCAGCGTACTACATATGTTTGTCTGATAAAGAAAAGCAGAAAAACACAATGCCATTTACCAGTGATATATGTTGGTTTCAGTCCATACAGCAAACTAAACACACACATTATCCCCACCGTGATGAAGCAATTATCTAAAACAATGATAAGCAGTGATGAAAAGACTCTTCCAGCCACTAGCTTTTGTCTTGAGCCTTTGATGTTGCCAAACTCCAGCCTCATTGTGCAACCAGGCAATGACACCACAAATGAGCCCCCTATCTCCGCTCAAAGTACAAACACGTTCACACAAACACACATAACTACAACTACAGAGAGAAACATGCTGTAACGGGAAAACGCTCAGCACGCACACAAACACACACACACACACACAACCACGTTCTATCAGTCTCCTGGAATGGTAGACTTCCAGATTATTGTGAGACAAAGCCGAGACAGAGTCACGGGGAATGAGCGCTTGTACATCAAAGCCAGCGTGGTTGATAGCGATCGTAGCTCGTGGCTGCATGGAAATGTGCAACGCGACACATCACTCTCAGCAGGCCTGGCTGATATTGGTCCTTATGTGTGTGTGTGTGGGGGGGGGTGTGTGGAATTTGTCATCAAGCAGTCCATCCATCCATCTATCCAGTTCACCATCTTATATCTTATGAAGGACTCTGTCAATGACGTGTGTGTGTGTGTTCAGTGTGTGCGCTGTTTCTCTAATGATTCCCCATGGTGAGCAGGCCTGGGGCAGATGTGATGCACCAGATGTTATCCTTTATTTCTTCTTCCTCCTTTGCATCCCCCCGCTTCCTCCTGACAGACGTACAAATATGCAAATTAACCTTTTCCACTCCACCCCTCTTTTTAATAGACACATTTTTGTCTTTTGTTTTTAAGGTGGGGCAGGGGGTCTTTATGGGGAGATAGCAGGTCAACAGTAGATGTCACATAAAAGTGGTGTACATCATCTGAAAGCTGGGAACCTGAAGATTAATTTGAGATGCAGCTCAGCACTGTGTGTCAAGGTGTTCTGAAGGTGATCAGAAATAAAAAAAATGATCAATTAATTAATTAATTAATTAAAATAAATTGTGAAAGTGTATAATGGCGAAGGAAATTATGATAGAATTATATAATGTCCATTCCCATGCTCACTTATGTTTCATAAGTTGTTGCCGCAATTTTTGGGTTGATAACATTTGTTACACGGATTTGGTGCTAAATTTAACAATTTTTTACCACTCGAGAATTGATAAAAAAAATCATCAATAATTCCTCCAAAATACCACATAAAGACACCAAGAACACCATAGAAAAAGCCATGCTGTGATTTTGTATCAAAAACTTTTGACATTTGAAGATTTCTGCAAGAATTGCATTTTTCGGCGATTGGAGGGCGAGGACTTCTGTTCTGGAAACTCAGAAACTTCTGATCAGAAACTCCCTTATTGTCAATATACCTAGGAAAGCCATCCATCCTCTGAATGCTCTAAGTCTCTACTTAGTGGTTGTAAAGTTTCATGAGGCTGTGATTATCCTAGAGGTCACCAGAGGTCATTTTATACAGTGAGGTCAAGTTTCAAAAAAATGGTCTCGCTACAATGAAATGGCTACTATGGAGACTATCATCATCACACATGAATACAGTTGGGCTCATTGGATCCACAAGAGTCTCAGCTTTACAGTGATTCAATTTATTGTAATTCCAAGACTGTTTAGGGACCCCAGTATACAGAAATATTCAAATACACCATTTTAAAATAGACGAAAATAACACATTTGTACTGCATTCAAAAAACTGTGCGTGATTATCATAAAGTGGGCATGTCTGTAAAGGGGAGACTCGTGGGTACCCATCGAACCCATTTTCATTCACATATCTTGAGGTCAGAGATTAAGGGACCCCTTTGAAAATGGCCATGCCAGTTTTTCCTTGCCAAAATTTTGCGTAACTTCGTAGCATTATTTAGCGTTTGACCCGATATGCTAGCATGACATGATTCGGTGTTAAGTTTCCTAGTTTCATATGATACCAGTATCTTCACTCTAGCTCTAAAACTGAGCCTGCTACAGCCTCTGAAAAAAAGCAAAGTTGGCCGAGGGCACACGCGCCCTTAAGAAGTGGAAGAGGTTAAGCATATACACATACATACAAATATATAAGCTTACAGAATCTGCTCAAAAAACTATCC
Source organism: Adelosebastes latens (assembly GCA_916700685.1). Classification (NCBI taxonomy): domain Eukaryota; kingdom Metazoa; phylum Chordata; class Actinopteri; order Perciformes; family Sebastidae; genus Adelosebastes; species Adelosebastes latens. Next base: position 87,363 of record CAKAKR010061900.1, read on the forward strand.
ATCTATCTTTGCTCCCAGCAAAATAAATGAATGAATGAATTAATAAGCAGTCTTTGGTGAAAAATTACCAAATGACAAATTGCTTGGTGAAAATTGGACCTTATGGCTAATTTTGCCAAATACATGCAATTTTCTGCAACTGCAGGTAACCTGACAAATCTGAATTAATTACTTTGGTGCCGTGCAATGGATAGCGCTCTTCCCAAACGGGGCAAATTAATAAATTACATTAGCAAGAAGCTATCGTTTAGCTGCCTCAAGCACAATCACTACTGTCTAATCTTTTATACATCCATTTTATTGTGATCATCCCCGATTCCAAGCTGTTCTGCAATCACCTGCCACAATATATCTTTAAATTCTGCATCTCTGTATTCTTTTATTTCTTTATCTTAAAGTGCTTTGTGCTGGGAGACAAAGTGAATGATTATCAGATGCCATTTTGGATGATGACGTTTGCACGGACGGTGGCTCTGAGTAGTCAAACAACCCTCTTTTGCCTTTTTGATGGATGGGAAAAAACGCAGAAAATCAAACCGGTTTCGAAAACTTTAATGACGGACGAAGGTTTTGGAGTCGGTCTGTAAACGTGATTTACACAACGTGAGGTCGTATTTATTTTTTGACGCGCAACAACTTCGGACAAAAAAAAAACAGACTTGGTGTGCAAAGGCCTCAACTACTACTACTATTAACACAGTACTACCACTCCTTCTATTACTGCAACTACTCAGTTTTGAGGGTAACACATTACAAGTTGTTTCGGTAATCACATTACTTGTCCCAGTAACACAGTATAGTACAGTATAAAGCACTGCTGTGTAAAGAATATTGTATGATGTTCAGTAATTACACTACATGCTGCTGCTGAACATTCTGTCTCATGCTACACATAACATTTTAGCAATTTTGCCATGACACATTGAATTTATCAGTCAGGGTAAAATTATTTTGCCTCATTGTCCCTTCAACTGATATTGAAGAAATATTTAAAAAATGTACAAAATGGCAAAGGAGACTGGATGCTTTGATGAGCGGAGATGTCCTCATTGTTAAGGATTGACGTCACATCAAGACGAGAATATCACAGTGAAATGTAGTCTGGGTCAGAATCACCTGCCCAATGCGGCGCACTCCAAAGGCAATCTGTCAAAGCACTCGGAACAGAAGGCGTGCACACGTCAAAGAGATGTCAAAAGATCCGTGTCTTCTTACGGATGATGGCAATGAAGCTTTGAGATCTGTTTTGCGCCGGTTGTGCAACAGTTACACAAATGAAGAGTGTCAGACGGCACGGCGTAAACAATGCCAACCACCATCTGTCAGAAAAATTGTGAGCAAGATACCAATGAAAGGTAAGGACGAGTTGACTTAAATAAAGTTACAGAACAGCAAAATAATAAGCAAATAATACTTAGTAACTTCCCCCAGCACTGACGATTGATGGTAATCACGGAGACAAAAACAAGGCTTCAGCATTTTGTACTTGGCCCACTGAATGAATAAAAGAAAAAACACATTCTGTTGCTACTTCATGAAGTAAAGTGAATTTTACCTTGAGAGAAGAGAAAGGTTTAGGTACAATAAGGAGTGGAGAGTAGAGGATCAGAGGGAAGTAACAAGAGCTTTTAGAATGAGCCTATGGCTGCGGAGGAGGAGAGGTGGAAGGAAAAATGAAAGGAAACCTGTCTTCCTGAAGGATAAAGAAATCAAGAGGAGGATGTAGTTTGCTTTCAAAAATATTAAAGACACTCTCTCCTCTGCTCTCGAATAACACTCAAGGTTCCTGTAAAATCTGGAATAAGTGAAAGGAAAAAAAAAAAGGTTTTCTATGAGCTCATATGTAGATATATGCACCTTTTATATGTGATACAAGAACTTCTCTCACCAAACTGGGTGACACATCAAACCAGTCCCACATACAAGTCAATTTTGTGTGATTTCTTCGCATGTTAAACAACAGGGAGCCAAATTACATTGATTGTTCTGGAGAGGCGAAGGCAGGCTGGGGTGTTTTTATTAAGTTGTCAACCGTGATAATGAGAGAGTTTTTAAATGTGGAAAATGTACAAAATGCCGCAGGAGTGTGCCCAAATTAAGGCTGGCCCACACTAAAAGATTTTTCAAATCTTAACAGATTTTGAAAATGTGAGAGACCCCACACATAACACGTTAGGATAAATTTAACAGTTTTGTTCCTATAGAGTGTGGAGAGCAACAATTTGGCCAAAACAGCATACCACACACAAACATTGTGTTCCATTCATGAACAACAACAAGAGTCCCGACTGAAAAGAACCCAGAAAATCCCGCAACATCTCGCGCGATCAAATGTGACTTTAGTGTAAACAAAGATGGTGGACGACAAGCAGGAAGAATTAGCGATGTTAGTTTTTGTATTTTGTACTGAAAATTCACAAAGGATGGAAAGATGAAGTTATGGAGACATGTTAAATAAACACTTGTGTTGTTGCCACAAATCAACAAGTTGGTCCTTCATTTCTGAGGTCCATCTTACTACTACTTTATGCTTTGCGTTTTGCATTAGCTCTTGCATTAGCCACTGCCACCATGACAGCGGTGGTTGTACTTCCCCTTCAGTCAGCTTAAGGCAACATCAGGTTTGCCTTACACACTGCTTTCCTAACTTTGTAAAACAAAATGTAACAAATAAAAACATAGCCATATAAACTTATTATTAAAAGAAATCTTACTTCTTAAAACATTTTTACTTCTTAAAAAAAATCTTCAAAATTAACAGGAATTACAATTCAGGTACCTGTTTAAAGTAGCAACAAATTGTTCAAAACTTAAACAGGAATTAAAATGTCAGTATGTAATGTATATAGTATATAAACATGGAATTGAACTTAATAGATCGGCCCCATTGTCACCGATACCTGATCCAGCTAATTGAGTCAGTATCGGCCCGATATCCGATCCGGTATCGGTATCGGTGCATCCCTAACCGTAAATATTGAACATGTTTAATATTTACGATTTGAAATCAGGGTAGCCAGGATGGATTTCCGAGCCAATCGGGGGACGTTAAAAAAACACTCTTAACATACCTCACGCCACAGGAATATCCGAAACGATAATCTGTAGAACTATCCAAAAATCGGGGCTTTGCTGACGATCGTCGGGAGGGGGGAATTGGGCCGAAAAATTGGATTGATTCTCTTGTAGAGTGTACCCGGCATTACAGAACTGAGGGAGGGGGCGGGGGTTCAGAGAGAGGGCAACACAGATGAGAAAAATAGTGGTTAAGAGGAAGGGAGGGTAATAGCAAGTTGAC
>CAKAKR010061900.1:90680-123402 GCA_916700685.1 Adelosebastes latens
CCCCCCCCCCCCCCCCCCCCCCCCCCCCCCCCCCCCCCCCCCCCCCCCCCCCCCCCCCCCCCCCCCCCGCCCCCGAAGGAGACCGGCAGTCATTGCAGTATACCACCATGACCTGTCTTGAAAAATGGGAGATGGACAAAAAAAAGGTCTGTGTTCAAGAGCAAGGAAACATGTAATCTGGTGCTACAGTATTCATTTAGCCTCTGTTGTTGGTTGATGCTTTCACAGACATAGAGGAAAGCAGTTGTATTGGAGGAATGGTTCGGGGAGAGAATACAATAGGCAAAATGTCAAGGATATAGTGTACAGAGAAAGACTTGACTCCAGTTGGAGGAACTCATTGCATTCAAGGAGAATGGAAATAGGGAGTCGGTATACCTGTAAATGCAACAACTGAACATCAAGGTGACAGTGTGTATGTGAGCGTGTGTGTGTGTGCATGCAGGAACACATGAGTGAAAAGACAGACAGAGGTGAGAGGAAGAGCTGTGAAATTGTGAAAGATGATTTTCACACATTGCACATTTATTCAGTGTCTTTTTGTCATTTTTATTGCCACTGACGCTTCGCGTGCACTCTTGCTCTGCTATGTATAGATTCAAGTGTGTGAGTGTCTGTGTGTGTGATTGTGACAAGGGAGACAAAAGCTCCGTCTCCATTCAGCGGCCGCATCCGCCGAAGGATACAGTGTTACCCTTCGGAGGACCTGAAGGCCAGGCCGTGCTTCCTCCTCTTCCTCCCTGTGCTTGTTAACTAACTAACTGAGCCCACACGTGGGGAGAGATGCAAATTATAACACGCAGTAGTCCCTATTAAACACCCAGTTATACACAGGGTGAGAAAGTAATGGAAGCACCATGGGAAAGGATTTTAAAAGATAGACAGATCCATGAGGTTTGGATTATGTCGAGTCTGTCTTAATACAATATTCACAAATGCACATTGAGTGTGTTATCGGTCGCCAAAATCATCCCTCCTGTCTTTACTGACCAGGATGTGACTCCTTAGTACAGAATCCACAGTCCTTGTTCTGTGCCAAAACAAATCATCAGTAGCTTAATTAGTTAGTTTCTGGCCATCTGACAAGTCCAATATTCACACTTTTTTTAGCTCTCTTCTGCTCTACACCTACTCTTTCGGGAAATATCTGGCTGCTAAATGCTGAGCTGTGTTCACGAGACAGTCGCTATCTTCATCTGTTTGCCGTTTGCTGCTGGACAGGTAGAATATGGTGATTTTTTTTAGGGCTGTCAATCCATTAAAATATTTATTCGCAATTAATCAGGATTGTTCATAGTTAATCAAGATTGATCGCAAATTAATCACACATTTTTTATCTGTTCAAAATGTACATTAAAGGGAGATTTGACAAGTATTTAATACTCTTATCAACATGGGAGTGGGCAAATATGCTGCTTTATGCCAATGTATGTATATATTTATTATTGGAAATCAATTAACAACACAAATCAATCACAAATATTGTCCAGAAACCCTCACAAGTACTGCATTTAGCATAAAAAAATATGATCAAATCATAACATGGCAAACTGCAGCCCAACAGGCAACAACAGCTGTCAGTGTGTCAGTGTGCTGACTTGACTATGACTTGCCCAAAACTGCATGTGATTATCATAAAGTGGGCATGTCTGTAAAGGGGAGACTCGTGGGTACCCATAGAACCCATTTTCATTCACATATCTTGAGGTCAGAGGTCAAGGGACCCCTTTTGAAAATGGCCATGCTAGTTTTTCCTCACCAAAATTAGCGCAAGTTTTGGAGCATTATTTATCTTCCTTCACGACAGCTGGTTTGGACCAATGGATTCCTTAGGTTTTTGTAGTTTCATATGATGGCAGTATCTTCTCTCTAGCTTTACAACTGAGCCCGCTGCAACCTAAAAATCGTAAATTGCGCTCATGCTTTAAAGATGTTAGTGGCGTTAAAACAAATTTGCGTTAACACGTTATTATCGCGTTAACTTTGACAGCCCTAGTTTCTGGCCATCTAACAAGTCAAATTTTCACTCTTCTTTTAGCTCTCTTCTGCTCTACACCAACTCTTTCAGGTGTAGTACTCTTTCATCCAATATCTGGCTCTTTAGCTGCTGAATGCTGAACTGTGTTCACAAGACAGTCACTATGTCTATCGCTAGAGAGAGCTGTTAGAGTGAACCAAAACAGTTAAGTTGTGGCCCGTAAAACCAAAACATGAGAAGACGCCAAAAAGCTCAATCGAGCTGTGAGGAACTGTGAAGACCTGTGTAAATTCTTTGTCTGTCACTACGAGCGACACCGTTCATATTACATGACAAAATATTAGAACAGCTTTAATTTTAGTGAAAGCTAATATGAGGCCAGAGAGTACAGAAGCAAAGGTACAAATCTCTGGTGCTTTTTGGGCTAGATGGTGCTGCGGCCATTTTGGACTGAAAACACCAATGAGTCTGTGGCCGTGGATGTATAAAGAGACGTCTGTAAATCACAGGATGTTTTTTTTAGGTAAATTATCTTCCCAGTACGACTACTTAAAAAAAGCCCTCATTTAAATCATTATGTCCTAAAAGTTGTAAAATGAAGTAATAGCTGAATCCAGAGTTATTTTCCTCTGCTTAATGAACATTCCTGCTAGCTGTATGCGGCTGGATATATTGGCTATACTACATCTTTTTTATTATCTTATAATACACCCATGGGCTGTATGCTGTAACCTGTACCGTGGTGGATGTATTAACGTCTCTGTTCCCAAACAACCGGCTATCGGCCAGTAGCTAGTAGTGCTAGTAGCACGACATAAACAGAATTTAATGGAGTTGTTGGCTATTTACTAACACGCAGGGCAAAAGCACAGTCTAATGAACATCTATTTTGGAGGTCCTTGAGTCCTTAGTAGCTCTGCTGCTGGGCGCTGACGGTGCAATGGAACGACCAATTGGCTTTCACTTCTTGTCAATATACATTCTTTGATGAGGCTTTAGCAGTCAGAGTTAGCCAAATCAAGCCGGTGTATTCGTCCTCGTAGTCGCTAGTGTTTTGTCCCGGTAACGCGACTATCAGGACGTATCCCTTCGCAGTGTCACAGCAAGGAAACACTGTAACTTTACTGTAAGATTCTGAAGCCTGATATTAGCTATCAATAACTCTCTCAACAGACATTTCACATGTTAGTATTGTATTATGACAGACTTAAATTAGTAAAGGAATCTTTGAAGTTCCTCACTCACAAACACTGCTTAATCAGACACATATTAGTGATCAAGAATAAATAAATAACCAAGTGGAGATGGCAGGGCAATAATTGGAAAAAGGGATCTACTCTATATATTTATGTGCACATGTACATGCATGACCGGTTTGATCCTGATCTATGATGGTGGTTGTGTAGCATGGTTTCAGGCTGCCAATGACCCGTGTTGTGGCCCTGAGTCCATCTCCCGTTTCACGTTTGCTCCTTTGTGAATTTTTAATGAGAAATCAAGGTTTTGAAAAATGAGCCCTGTGATGGCACTTTGACCCACACTGCTGCCTCTGCATCTTGAAGGAAACTTGCAGTAAATACAGCTGCCCGTAATTGCATGGCAAATACTCGCTTTGGTTGAATGCCAATTAGTAGCATCTGTCAGCTTTAAAAAGAGGTTTGGCAATCAGCGCTTTCATCACAACACAAGAGACACAACTGGGCAGATTTTCTTAAAGCTGCCACTTAAAGCTACAGGAAAGTCAAAATTGTGACTTTTTAACAAAATAGTTTTTTTTTTGTTGTGCCCGACGTTTGTAATCTTTAGCTATTGTATCTATTCGTCACCGTGAACTATATTTTTCATTATAATTTTCTTTGTTAAAATGTACACTTCGGGCTCAGCCTCAAAGCCACGGAGCACTTGTGGGATGCAGCCAGGGGAGATGTGGCTGTGGCTGTGGCAGTGGGGTGTGGTGCATCTGTCTGGGCTGGCATGCAGCTGGAGCTGGCATGCTGCTGCAGTCGCAGCTGCAGGTAATTGGGTCGTCAGTACTAATGTCTATTTATCTCACCCGCAGTGAAGCTGGCGCGGCTCCCTGCTGGTGTCTTCACGCACTGGCAGAACATTCTCTGGACCAGACAGCGTCATGGCCCACCATTCGCTGTTAGCCTCGGTATATATTATATACAGGACAGCAACACACTCCAGGTTTATATTCTGGACTGCACATGTGCCTTCTGATGACCATCTGTCTGTCTTTTGACTAGCCTGCCTACTTGCCGTACCCCGCTGATTTGCTTGCCTTGTCTGCCAGACATTGCCGACTATACTGACCATGCAAAGAGTCAGCTTTTAGGTGCCAGATCTGTGTGATCCAGTGATACGGACAGGAGAGTGTGATTTAAGATTACATAGAGAGAGAGAGTGAGAGAGAGAGAGAGAGAGAGAGAGAGAGAGCATAGTTATATTATGTTCAAAAGGTTTAGTCCAACTGAAATTAAACTGCATGTTTTTCTGCTACAGCATGCAGATCTGCTTTATAATTCATCCTTTGCTAAGCCCCTCCACCCCCTTGGTTACTGTTGCTAGGCCTGTCAAGCTTTCACACATGGAATGTCAAAATGGCATTTTTAAAGTTATCTGTGAGAGATATTCCAAAGGAAATAATGGCAGATTTCTGGAATAATGGGGTGTCATGATTCTCCAAATCCACGATTCAATTTGACTTTCTATTTTAAGGTCATGATTCGATTTGATTATCGATTTAAAGTTCGATGAATGCTGTTTAGCTGTGTAGTTTTTCTGTCAACGACACGTTCGTTGTTTACATAACTCACGAGGAAGGCAAAATGTCTCCACACTTGACTTCAGGGAAGCGGGAGGATTTTCCAGTTATGTTGTTTCTCCGTCATCTCTGACTCCAGCAGTGGCCATGGTGTCTCAAAGTGCAGCGTAAAATACGCTGTGTCGTCTTTGAAGTGTTGTTGTTTTTTCCTTCGGATGCACACAAGTAAGCAGGGGCGAAGAGAAAAAAACATTTTTCTGGGAGAATCGCTGATCCTGCTTTTGATTTCAATGGTCGAAATTGGAATCTAACTGTGATCGTTTTCTGATCAAGAATGGAAAATCGTGACACCCCTCGGAAAAGAATCCTTCTAAAATATCAGAGACTAGTAGACAGAAAGGACTATATTATGCATTTGAGAGCTACATTCACAGTATAGGCTAATTTGTCGGCGGAGTATTGTGAATGAAGAGGTCAATAAAGTCAAGGGAATAGCTCACCGGCGGTCCCATTGCAAGCATCAGACAACAGGAACAACAATGTTCCTGCCCACGATACGCAGTTAAGTTAATGTTTAGTTATGACTCCCGATGGGCTTGATCCATACCCTGGATACCACAATTTAATAATAATTTAATTTTCAACCATCTTTGTTTTGCAAACTTGTCAATCTAGCTAACGTTATTAGCGTCTTTGCCTTGAAGCAAATAAAGGAGATTTTGTTGATCTACCTTGTTGATCTTCTATGGATTCAGCCATCAGTGAGGTCTTCCACAGTGTTTAATCCATATCCAACATCTCTACTCTTGCATTTTTGGCTTTGGAAAAGCGAAAAAATATGACGTCCCCTCTAAACTTAGAGGATATCTGCTGTTGGACTTGTAGGTTCCATACACACCGCCAAAAGCTTGACAGGCCTCCTGCACCTAGTAGGATTGGACAGTGGCTATTTTAGGGAGGGGCTTAGCGAAGGGTCAATTAACCTGCCCTGTCCTTTGTTGGTTTTGTTTTGGTTTCATGGTGGTGCTCCTTATATGCATAGAGCAGTCAGCTGCAGTTGCATAAAGCATTGTGTCATCTTTCTTATTACAGTATTGGTTGTCAGTGTCACTGACAACATAACATATAAAGAGCAGAGTTTAAACCACAATGCGCTCTAGCTAATGTCTCCTTTGCATCTACAAGCATGGACATGTCTTGTAGCACCTCAAGTTGCTCAATTAGCTGCTAACCAAGGATCCACCAGGGATGACATCAGTTTGCAGGCTCGATAAATGAACCAGCTAATTGATACCAGTGTTGGTCTTGAGTCCGGTATATTGAGAACTGGTCAAGTTGTTCGTGGCAGCTCAGCAGGCAGAGAGAGACAGCGGGGGGAAACATTGTGTAGAACCATCACACACACACACACTCACCTGTGCAAATATATACCGGCAATCACCGGTTGTTGGGCTGACGGTAGCCGGTCCGAAATTTTTTTACACATCGCCCAACCCTCATGGTTTTGCTGATTTTTGCCTCAACCCCTGGATCCAAGATCCTACTCAGTTGACTCTCCTTTTTTCACATCTTGCTGATGGCTGGTTAGTAACAGGGGTGGGTCGTAATGCGTAACACAAATGAGTATGTTTTATGTTACGGTCGGTAACCTACCTTTATCTTTTTTACATTTGCTATTTGTACCTTTGATACAATGTTATCTACAACTAGAGAGGGAACACGGGAGTGAGCAAATGTGCTTGCTTTATGCAAATGTATGTATATATTTATTATTGGAAATCAATAAACAACACAAAACAATGCCAAATATTGTCCAGAAACCCTCACAGGTACTGCATTTAGCATTGAAAATATGCTCAAATCATAACATGGCAAACAGGCAACAACAGCTGTCAGTGTGTCAGTGTGCTGACTTGACTATGACTTGCCCCAAACTGCATGTGATTATCATAAAGTGGTCATGTCTGTAAAGGGGAAACTCGTGGGTACCCATAGAACCCATTTTCATTCACATACCTTGAGGTCAGAGGTCAAGGGACCCCTTTCCTCGCCAAAATGTAGTGTAAGTTTGTAGCATTATTTACCCTCCTTCGCGACAAGCTAGTATGACATGGTTGGTACCAAATGGATATGAAATCCTTAGGTTTTCTAATTTCATATGATACCAGTATCTTCACTCTAGCTTTAAAACTGAGTCCGCTACAACCTAAAAATCGTAAGTAGTGATAATGCTAAGGAAATTAATGGCGTTAAAATAAATTTGCATTAACGTGATATTATTGTGTTACCTTTGACAGCCCTGCTTTGCATGCATGAACCAAAATGAGCTGTTATGCAAGCTGTGTGTGTACTGTTATGCAGGAGAGCAGAGGATTAGCGTTTGAAAGACACTATTAACTATTACTATTACTATAACTATGGTCTTGAACAGAACTCGATTTACTCTGGACTCGGCTCTGACTTGATCGTGACTGCCTTTGGACTTGGTCTTGATTTAGACTCGACTGGACCTGGTCTTGGTCTGGACTCAGACTCGACTGGAGCTGGTCTTGGTCTTGACTCAGACCCGACTGGACCTGGTCTTGTTCTGGACTCAGACTCGACTGGAGCTTGTCCTGGTCTTGACTCAGACTCGACTGGACCTGGTCTTGGACTTGACTTGGACTCGATTAAGTTGGTGTTGACGACAGCCCTGATTTAGAAGCTCAATGGTGTAGCCATTACTCCTCAGTGCCACTAATGGATGTATTATAAGAACTGGATACTGGACTCAAAGATGGTGCACGTCCACTTGAATGAAAATGGCTTGCTGAGAACATAAGCCCAAAATGTTTTTTTTAATTCTGGGATTACCTCTGCGTTGTGTGCCCCACTGCTCATGCGCATAAGTCTTTCTCCCGCAGGCCCTGCCCGCAAATTACCACTCGGCCCATACACTTAGATTAGGATTACGTTAGGCACTTTAAAATCACCACTCTAGATTAAAAAAAAAGAAACGATAATACAAAGAGTGAAAGTGGCCACTGGGACATATTGGCAAAAAGTGGCAGCGCCGTACCCAGCTCTCTTAATACACACATGGTGCCACTACTAACAAAATACTGTCTTTGATTGGCTTAAAGGCTACAGCTATCAGCGCAACTTGTCGTGTCAACTGTCAGTCAAACACGTACAATGGCCCGCCCACTCAGGGGCTTAAAGTCTAAAGAAACCTTTCTGCTGTATATATATATATATATATATATATATATAAATATACAGTTTACATACTGTACATACATGCGAGTTTGCTTGCAAACATAGTTCCTAGTTGATTAATCGGATGTTTATCTTAATGATTTTATTGGTTGAACCCTTCTTTTCACATAGACAAAGAATAGGTAGATCAGTGTGTCCACATGTCCCTGAAGTGGACAGCTAGAAACATGTCTTATAGCTTTTCTCATTAGCTCCAACATTTCCTCCTCACTGAAAGGTGTGTGTGTGTGTGAGAGAGAGAGAGAGAGAGAGAGAGAGAGAGAGAGAGAGAGAGAGAGAGAGAGAGAGCTTCCTTCTCCCTCACTGGCAGCTATTGATTGAGTCTGTGGGGCTGAGAAACAAGATATCACACAGCAACCAATCTCAGTTTGGATTATGTCATATCTCTCTCTCTCTAGCTTTTCCCTCCACTACTCTGGATTCCCTTCACTCAAGTGGACAGATCCTCAAGGTGGAAAGAAGCTCACCACACATCCCTAGATATCGAACTCCCCAGTGAATCTGTACAAATCATTTTTAGAGGCTGCCAATTATACAGAGGGGCTCTAAACTTTGAAGACTTCAAGGACTTTTTTAAAGTCTAAGGTAAATTTAACTTCAGCTCCAGCGAACATACCTCAGTAACATGTCATAAATAACCGTCAGAACTGACCATTCGTTAAGTGCCTCCCTAGAACGGCCGCTGTCAAATCCTATGTTAACAACCGTAACCAGGCCATGGATGTATAAAGAGAACTGGATATAGCATTGTAGGCGGGCTCCAGTTCATTTCTATGGACTGTGGCTCATAGACTTGAACCGAGGAAGGGAAATAACTCTGGATTCTGTAAGTTAGCTTAGCATGTTAGGAAAATAAAAGACGGTTGAAAATGAATTATTACTAATTTTTTGAGATTCAGTGTATGGATCAAGCCCACAAGTGAGAGAAATATCCCGGCGCACTTTAAACAAATGGAAAAGTCAGATAATTTAGTTTTATATTAGATAATGAGAGCTACAGGGAGTCATAACTGAACATTAACTTTGGTTAAAGAAAACAATATATTGATTTACCCTGTTGTGTCAACACATTCAGCCTGGTCAGTGTCCTTCGGCATTGGAGACCGACGCATGGGGTACCTCTCTTGCGTTACTTTTGGACGGACTGGGGACGGCGTGTCAATATACACTCGGAACATGCATAGTGTTCTTTCAATATAGACTTCCGCTTTCACAGGAGGTTTAGGCAACACAACCACTTAGTTAGGGTAAGGAAACGTCGTGGCTGACGTTAACTTCACAGAGTAGTGACTCACGGGACTGTCAAAACTGACAAGTCACGTGACTAATGACTGACGTGACAAAATAAGTCAACGTTACTTTTAGTTTCACACTGGACACGAATACCGGTCTCCTGGTTGAACCGCCGCCCTTAGCAGACTCACGTTATTAATACTACGTCACTTGCTCTGATCATAGAATAACGCCGCGGTTGGGTTTATTTTGAAGTTAGTTGAAAGTCCGTTTCATCACGTACTGTTGGGTGTCTAGAGGGTACTTCCGTGCGTCTGTTTCCGATTGCGAGTGGCACTGCCCATTCGGCAGTATTTGATGAGATAGGAGTGAGAACGGATTGGTTGTGCAGGAACATTGTTGTTCCTGTATACAGTATGTTTGTACTTCACATGAGTTGTGATGTGGGGCGTCTGGCACTTGCATTGGGACCGCCGATGACCTTTTCCCTTAATTTGGATGGCTTTGTCATTCACAATACTCCACAAATTAGCCTATATTGTGAATGTACTGTAGCTCTCAAATTTAAATTGTAGTCCATTCTGTCTACTTCTCTCTGATATTTCAATTTTTCAAGAAATCTGCCAATATGTTCTTTGGAATATCTCTCACTCATATCATTGAAAATGCCATATTGTCATGCCGGGTGCGAAATCTTGACAGGCGTACCAACAGTAAACAAGGGGGTAGGGGCTTGACGAAGGGTAAACTAGCTGATCTATGTACTCTTTGCTTTTGTAGTCAGCACAACTTGTTAGAAAATTGAAAGCAGGTAGTGTCTTTCACTCTGTGCACATGCCCCGACAGTAAATACACTATGTTTCGGTAGCTTTAGCGCAAATACAGGCCTGCAGTGGTTATGGCTGTGCAGCTTTGGTTTTACCAGCCACCGTCACCCCTGCAACCAGAGCCACATTGCTTTGTTTATTTGTGACATCCTCTACAATATATGTGTGGCCCCCTTTACTTAATTTGAATGTAAAGGAATGGCCCTAAGATACTAGGCTGACTGAACTTCATTTGAACTTGCGGGCAACCGCATGATGGACGAGGCACCCCCACCACTGAGCAATTTGCATGTACAGATGCGACTGGACAAGCACCAACTGTAATTTGGTATAAGCGTTCCTTTGGACAAGCACCAACCGTCCAGCAGGCTTTCATGAATGAGTGAGTAAAAGCAATTTACGACAACCTGACAACCCACAATGCCAGTCTGCGGTGCCATGCACCGACTAAACAATATAAATCCTTTCCTATATTCCTACATGCATTTTGTAGCATGTTTCCAGTACCACACAAATACTATCTGCATGATAAACAAGACTAAAAGTATATATAGTAGTAAAGTTAGCAGCTCTGTGAGGCTGTACTTATAGGCACAGTGGTGCTTTGAGGTAATTTTGACCAGACGATGGTGAAAAGTTAAGGAATCAGAAATTGTTAGAATCCATCCTGAGGGGGACATGAATATCTGTCACAGGTCTTACACATGACCTCTTATGACACTGCTTTAAAAATCGATTTCTCCTTCTGAGATTGTTTCATTAAAACAATTTTTAGAGCCCCCAAAGTTATGAAAGTCAGCATTATTTTGTGTAACAGAAATCTATGTTTTTTCTTTCTTATCTCTTTAACTCTTTAAAAACTGAACTCCTGTGGGTGGCTGCGGGAGATCTTTGTTTGCATGATCCTGTTTTCACACTCATAGCGAGCGAGGCAATGCCCCTCATCTCTGTCAAAATTGATTGAGAAAAGATAAATGTAATAATTTCCAAAATTCACGTTTTTATCGAACGAAATATTCTGCTTCAACCCATATTTGTTGGCATTTAGCCCTTCAAAAAAACACTTTCACTTTTGCCAAAAATGTCATAAAATATGACAAAAGACTAAAAACCTCAATAGAAGCTTTGATTGTAGAAAAAAAGGACATTTTGTACCTAATAGCTTGGTCTGAGCCAGGACATATTAGCTGAATTTTAATTAAGTATTCGCAGCAGTGGCATGTAAACTTTTGTATAATATAAGTTTATATTGAAGTTGTCTTGCTATTTAGTAATTTATTTATGTATTAGGCATATATCCCAACAGACATTTTGGCCGCGGGGTGATCTAGCTCGCTAATTCCTGTCTCATTTGTGGTCTAATAGACAGTAATTAATCAAATTCAATGCCTCATATCGCTATTTTCCAAGCTACTGTAGCTGTCATATTTCACGTTGAAGGACCTTCCGTTCTGCCACTTTGGATTCAGGATTTAATCAATCAATCAACATTAATAAACAAACTACCGAAACGTAGGCTACGTGGACAAGAAGTTCTGTGAATCTGCACTCGATTGCTCTTCCTCGACAATCAAATGTGTGTCTCGATAAACTGAAATTTAACTGTGAGAACTGAATGTGTGAAGTATAGAGAGTTGAATTTTCAGTGAGGATCAAATACAGTTTCAGAGCAAATTAATTAAATTTCCTAATATTACATTCAGTTTCAAGTTTATTGGAATTCGGTTCCAGACTAATAAATTCAATTCCAAATTATGCTATTCAGTCTCAGTTTTTCAACGCAATGAATTCAAGATAAACAATACAAATTCAAATTGTGTGATTCAAATTCAGTTATTTAATGCAATTATTAAACTTGAGCAATTCAAATGAAAATATAAATGATTCAAATACATTTCCTATTGACACACATTTCTGCCTATACGTATGGTGGTATCTACTGCTGTTACTATACATATTTAATCAACCCTCAACCGCGATTGGGTGTGGTTTCAGCGCCTTCAGCGGACACGCCCCCAGCCTTTCAGAGCAGAGAATACTGCTTATTTTTTTTTTTATACCTAATTGTGTATACGTTTTTTTTAATCATTAAAATTTGGCTGGGTAATTAATAACACATGTGTTATTTTGGTTTTATTTTGGCTCGTAAATGAGGTGCCTTGACAGTGGTGAGTGTCATCGGAGTGTTTTCTAGATGCTTGTGGCTTTTTTTTACAGATTGATATAGTTGACGGGGTGATGGAAGAGTCGATGAGCTGCATTGGCATTATTAGTTTTTATGTGAGTTATGTCACGCATCAGTGTGCCAGACATCTCATGCTATTTTGTAACTCTTTATACAGTACAGATGTATTGACCTCCTGTATCTCCTGTAAAGAAACTTTGTCAAAGAACTCTCCTCAGGTATAACCTCAGTATGTGCACAATAGACACTATTCTACTGTATTTTTCATGTTGCATCAACATTAAAAAACATCTGTAAGAATTAGTGGTGAGACTACAAAGGCTCACTGTCATTTAGTATGCTATTTGATGTAAATAACGCGCCTTACATGACAAGAGATGTCATTTCATGAACAATTCACGCATAAGTAATGCATGACACACTGTTTCCTGCAGGGTTTTGTGCTCGAGACGGTGTTGCCGTTTCATGTTGCTTAGAAGTGAGATGTTGAATGAAATGCCGCGAATAAAAAACGTGCAGAATATGAAATCACAAGATTCAGATGTGTATCAAGATAGATGTGATTTCATTACGTATTCAGTTGTGTACATAGAAAAAGCATCTCCTTGTTGTGAGGCCTGTCAATGTGGTTCAGTCGTGAGGCAGAGGAAGTTTAGAGGACTTCTTCTGATCTCTGGCTGCATTCGTTGTGAGAACGCTTTATATCAATGTCCAGTAGCCTAAATTAAAAGCGGGAATAAAAAAAAGGGTAAAAGTTGCCATCGAAGAATAGGAGGTCAAGGTGGAGGCGAGTCTTGTTAATATTGATAAATCTCTTTTCTTCAAAGGCTTAACCTGCCGGCCTCATCATTACAACGCGTCTCTCTCACTCTTTCACTCTGACAGGCAAGGAGCAGAGATATTTTTATTTAATCAAGATCTCCTCTCTGTTTTCAGCAAAGGATTTTTTTTTTTCTTTAATAAGATTTTCTTGAATATTAAAAGGAAAATGAAACTATGTTAATAATATAAGGGAGCTTCCTTCTGCTCATATGTGGCAATAATTAAGTCCCTGGAGTGGTGCTGGGTGAATGTGTGTCTTCTGGTGTGCGCGTGTGTGCATACTGTAAGCACATGTTTAATAAAGTAATGTCAGTTGTTAACTATTTTTAATGAGTTTTGCACAGAGCTCTTCATCTTCTTACAATCCTAATTCAGCCTTCGCTGTCTATCAGGCAGAGATATATTTCCTGATGAGGACACTCTGTGTGCTGTCGTGCTAATTTTATGCACAACTCAGTTGCGGCAGCACCTGCAATTAATGGAAATCAATTATGTGCCCGCACTGAGACTGCAATGGGTGGAAAGTTTTAAGTTAATGCCGTCTCAGTAAGAGAAAGTTTCCACTGGTCATAAATTGAGCATCGGATTTTTAACCCTAATATAAGGAATGCACTAGCAAATGCCAGGTCCGATGGCAAAAGCAAATACAGGTGCATGTTAGATTCAAGCCCAAATTAACTGTGAGCTGCTTATGGATATGGACCCCACTTCCAAAATGAGGATAAAACTGGCCATGCATAGGTAATCCTATCTTAATTGGGGTTTGGCAGAAATGTAATATGGCACACATGGTAATGATCTGTGGGCTTGATTATGCAGACGGGGCCCAGTCACAGAGAGAACAGGATTTTACAAACAATGTGCTTTTGTGGTGTGACTGACCGATTGTTGTGGATGCCATAAGCTCTGAATTTGGCTTAACATGGGACATTTTGACATAAACGAGCAGAGGAAATATTACCATTTTGGATTCTTCCCAGTAGAGCCCTTGAATTTCAAATACCCTAACTGTGGTAATAGACTGATATACAACAAGACTTGAAAATCAAGTGTATGGTTGGACCGTGTATTGTCAGTCTGTGAATTTGTGGCTAAATTGTTACACAAATAATGGTCGTCTATAATGTTAAATCCAGCGGTACATGTCCACCAGGTCCGGCGAGGACACTAGGGGACACGCTGCTTCACTCAACTGGCCGTTCAAGCGGTGACGTACCCTATCGTGCAATGCCTGCTTCAAACAGGAAATAACATGGCACCCTGCTCGTAAACTTTCTGTTATTCCGTCTAAAGAGCAACGGCCAATGAGGAAACTCCAACACCCGACCGACCAATCGTGTAACTTCACCACTCAGTCTCTCACTCAGTGACAGACTCTTGCGTTTGCAGGGTTGGCCCTCTGCGACCAGCCACTAATGCGACAGACATAATGTTGATTTTTGCTAGGGCAGGGTCATTTAAATTATAATCTTTAAGATTTTCATGAAATCAAACCCTGTTGTGATACTATTATGGTGAGTATTTTTTTTCATCTATAGCCATTCCAAGTATTTACAGTCCCTCTATATCATAGTTTTCATTGTTAGTGGCGGAGTCCGCCATTCCCATACTGGATTTGAATTGGGAGATTTCTGATTGTGTGTTTCACCCACTGTATATAAAATGTGGACGTAGTCACCATGATGTTATCCATTGGTTTGTGGACTGCCGTTTTGAAGCCTCAAGTTCGGCATTTTGGCCGCCGCCATCTTGGTTTTTGGCCGTCTGCATCTTGTTTTTTTGCAACCAGAAGTGACACCAGAGGGTGGAGCTAAGTACAACCGAATGCTGAGTCAGACATTTTTAGGCGACCAAAATTTTACAATTAACTTTCATGAACTGAAAATAGACTTCTATACAATCAGACTTCTTCTTGCAACCAGAAGAGTCGCCCCCTGCTGGCTATTAGAAAGAATGCAAGTTTAAGGAACTTATGCATTGGCTTGACTTCTCAGACCCGGAGGTTACCCATTGGTTTGTCCTGGCTTTTCTCACTGGTTTGAAATGGGCAGGTCTCAGCTGGAAAAAGTGATGTCACATACTTCCATGCACCAATCAACATGTGATGACAGTTGATGAGTTGTTTGCACTGTCAATCAAAAGTAGATTAACTGAATTTGAGTGTGATTGATAACAACTAAAAATCTTTTGTTTTGTTTTTCTGTACATTAACTTATTTTCTTTCCTTATGAAAACAAGTTTTGCGTGGCTTTGAATCCTTAGAAGGTTCAGAAAGACATGATTTTTCTTTTGAGTTTGTCTTTGGAACACACAACATGACTGTATTATGCCAGTGTGTTAAATGTATGCGTAGAAGTGTGGTTTTCAGCTTTAAAGCAATATTCATAAAAGTAAAAAATAGCAACTGTTAAAGAACTGATTCTGAGGAAAAATTACAAATTGGGTGTTCTGTGTGCGTATGTGCTGATGGTATGTCAAAGATCATTTCACCAGTGCAAAGGTAAAAGATCTTCCCATCTTTTTTTAACACAGAAATGTACTTTAATAACACTCGGTTCTAAGAGGACGTTGTGTGCAGAGAAGAAGAACAATACTGGGATATTAATCAAGAAATAAAATGAGACAAGAAACAACAGCCAATGAGAAGTGTTTAAGAAGCAGTAATGAATGAGGTGGTGTTAGTGAACGTGTTCTTGAAAAAAACTGGCTTTGCTTACCTGTTGAATGAGGAAGTTTGGGCCTTTCCAAATGTGCTTAAACACCAGCCACAGCCAGAACATAGGAAAATGTTCAACACCTCTCCCACACAGTCCAATTAACCCATCACATTTGGCTACAATAGCATCATTAGGGTTTCATAATGATAGACCAAAGTCTACTTTGATGTGAGATGCAGCATGAAAGACCCAGGAAAGGCAGACTTGGGCTTTTTACTAGATCACTGCCATAATCTTGAAGTAATAGAATATTGGTGGGATGCGGTGGCGCAGCTTCCTGGGCAATATACATGAGTCTATAGTCAGGGTTTGAACTTTTTTAAAATTACATGCACCAAAATTGTTTTACCTACACCATTCTTTTTTTTCTGCACCGTTTGGTGTATTTCTCCTTCTTTACGGACGCAGCCGGAGTACCAACTTTTCAATTTAGTTTGGAGTGAGATGGTAAAATTACTTCAAATTTGACGTGGTCATAGTCGGGGTCATTCTGAAGTGGACTGACTCCTTTGAAAATTTCAGTAAACCTATTTAGGAATTTCAACAGTTCAAATATGAGGAAATTATTAATGTTATAATGTAAAAATGAACTAACTTCCTTTTAATTTTCCCCAAAACTGTACAGTAAAATAACTTCAAATTTTACATGGTCATAGTCCAGCTCATTCTCACTCCCAACTCGTCAAATAACGCTGCTTGGTCAGTGCCTTTCGGGACCGGAGACCGATGCACGGGGTACCCCTCTTGCATCACTTTTTGATGGACCAGGGACGCCGTGTCAATATACGCTCGTTACATGCATAGTGTCCTTTCAAAATAAACTTCCATTTTCACAGGAAGTTAGGTTTTGTCAAGACAACCACTTAAGTAGGGTTAGGAAACGGTCGTGGGTTGACGTTAACTTCACTGAGTAGTGACTCACGTGACTCGTCGGTATCGTCAGTCCCGTGAGTAAACTAAAAGACTAAAGACTGATGTGACAAAATCATTACTTTTAGTTTCACATGGGACACGAACACCTGTCTCCTGGTCAAAAGTCTTGTGTTTGTTTGACCCATCCACCACCCCTACCGCCCTCCCTCAATGGACTCTCACGATATTAATTCTCCATTCTATTCATGGTAAAAAAAAAAAATAATCCAATGAATGGAAATGATCTAACTGGTACACTCTCCAAAACCCCATATTACTTAGTGTTTTCCCTGATGATCATGCTAGTAATTAGTAAAATGCTATGTGTATAGCCCATATCTCTCGTAATATTAGAATTGTTTACAGTGTTAAAGCTAAAATTACACTGCAGCGAGGAATAATAATGTAAAAAGGAAAATAAAACAAAATTATAAAATTTTCATTTTTCACAAAATCAGGATCAGAGCAACATAATTTACACACGTCTTAATCAGATGCCTGAGAATAGCAACATGAGGGTTGGAGCATAAATCAACTGGTAAATCAAAGTGCTTCTCCTTCACTCTCAGCCTCCTCTTCACCACAAGTGCTCCTAGTTCTATTTAAAATGAGTCTGAGTGAATGAATGAAATGATTTCTCTCACTCTCTTTCTCTCCCTTTTACTTTCTCCCACATATCCTATGTTATTTGATATATTATCAATTACCTGATAGAATAGAAATGCAACGGTAGTCAGTCTCCTTTGAGCCAGGGATTTAAATATATTTAGGTAAGGTAAACAATATTTATTATATCTTAACATATACCGTAATATACTGTATTATATCAATAGTGTTTTGACAGGCAGTGTCTAGGGCTGTGATTTTAAAATTTTAACAAAATTATTTATCTTTGTTAAAGCTGCACTAATCAATATTTATGTGTTGATATTGGACTATTTTAATGTGAAAGATGTTGCTCGTGATAAATCAAAAGATAATTCTCACCACCTCTGCAGCAGTCAGCTGTTTTCAACCGAAAAACGCTCTGATAAACCCACTTTGCGCCACCAGCTTGACAAAGTCAGTAACTAGCTTGTATATATAAACACATATTTCTCTTAGGAGATGGTGGAGACCCAAACGGAGCTAAAAGGAGAGTGAATGTTTTCTGTACATTGATCAGGTGGCCAATGATGCTCCATGTCTGCTAGATGTGTAAATAAACAGCTGTTTTCTAACAACTTTATAAGGTGATAATACGAGTGCTATAGAGTGCTACAGGAATGAATCCTAAAACCCAGAAATGAGTTAGCATTTTAGGAAGTCAATGGGTTTTTTAAATAGGTCTTTCGTTAAATGCCTGAAACAAGGTCTGTTGTTAACACAAGCGTAAGAGATTTTAACATTTTGTTCTACGACATAAAATACATCAATAAATACCCCACTCGTGAATTTTTGAAGCCTTTATGTGTCTTAAAAAAGGCGGCTGCTAACAAGTCATCACACCGACTCTTCTGCCTTTACAGCCGTGTTGTGTATACTCGCGCTCATGCGACCGTGGTGTAGTTTGTTTATAGCCTAACGTTAGCTTTTTACTTCTGCCGATTGCATTTATGCTTCAAAAATCATAGAAGTGGGGTTCGTTTGTGAAGATTATATTGCTGAACAAAACATGTAAGTAAACGTTTGTTTGCCAAAGAGCTTATTTTCTGCAATAATACAAAACCCAATGGAAAAATCTCATTGGCTTTTTGTCGAGGGAACCCAAGGCGATGCTAACTTCCACTTTCACTTGGTTGGCCTACAAAAATACGTCATCTCATGCCCCCAAGTGGCAAAAAATCCATTAATGCAGCTTTAAGATAATGAGGTGTTCACATTTTAATATCATTAGTTGTGCCTGTATGTGTCTATTGCACATGCAGTGTGGTTTTCCTTTTACAGATACTGGTCTGCAGTACACAGACAGTATTGGATATGATCTGTTACAAATACTGGTATAACACAAGTACCCAGCCCTCCCCAAAAGAACAGTAAATATCACTGCCCAGTGCTGTGAATCAAAGCAGGCTGAATCTTGACCCCAAGTGGGACTGGAATGATTTACAGCCCTTTTGAAGGTGGCTCTACTCTTTCCACAGCCAAGTGCACGAAGATTCGCTTTGCAATACACACTGAAATCATAAGTGTAACCAAGCTTTGTGCGGCTCAAAATGTAGAAAATTAGATTTTCCAAACATATGAATAGAGGCGAAGCCTTGGCAGTAAGACATCCAACAGTGTACTAACCTTCAACTCTGTTTTCTACAAGTTTTAACATATTCGGCTGGTTTGCTGGAATCTGAGTTAGTTGTTTGTGTTTAAAACAGGGATGTCAATCGATTAAAATAGTTAATCGCGATTAATCACACATTTTTTATCTGTTCAAAATGTACCTTAAAGGGATATTTGTCAAGTTTTTAATAATCCTATCAACATGGGAGTTGACAAATATGCTGCTTTATGCAAATGTATGTATATATTTATTATTGGAAATCAAATAACAACACAAAACAATGACAACTATTGTCCAGAAACCCTCACACTGCATTTAGCATAGAAATATGCTCAAATCATAACATGGCAAACTCAAGCCCAACAGGCAACAACAGCTGTCAGTGTGTCAGTGTGCTGACTTGACTATGACTTGCCCTGAACTGCATGTGATTATCATAAAGTGGGCATGTCTGTGAAGGGGAGACTGGTGGGTACCCATAGAACCCATTTTCATTCAAATATCTTGAGGTCAGAGGTCAAGGGACCCCTTTGAAAATGGCCATGCCGGTTTTTCCTCATCAAAAACTAGCATATGTTTGGAGAGTTATTTAGCCTCCTTTGTGACAAGCTAGTATGACATGGTTGGTACCAATGGATTCCTTCCTAGTTTCATATGATACCTGTATCTTCACTCTAGCTTTAGAACTGAGCCCGCTATAAACTAAAAACTGCAAGTTGCTTAAATGTGTGAAATTAGAGGCGTTAAAACGAATTTGCGTTAACACGTTATTATCGCGTTCACTTAAACACTCTAATTTTAAAGTATTCTGTCAAGTGTAGTGTTTCTAGGAAGCAATTATCCTCTGATTTACAGACGTCTCTTTATACATCCATGGCCACGGACTGAATGCCGTTATCAATCCAAAATAGCAGCAGCAGAGTTTCGTCTCTTTGCTTCTATAATCTTTGATGAGGGGTCTGGTCTCGGTACACAGACACCCCGCTCTCTCTCTTGCCGCTCTTACCACATCCATGTCATACACACACATAACAAAAGCAGCTCAAGTGGAGCTATTTGCATTGGTTTATGACGGTTGTATCAAATTTTTGACCGATGTGACTCATAATCTGAGTTAGATTCATAGTTTTATATCGATGTAGCCGTATCCAAGACTCTTGTATCGATTTTTCCGACATGTATCGGGTTAATCGTTACACCCCTACTGTCATTGTATACTGTTTATATTTTTGAGATACATTTCTGGAGCTCATATTTGCAGGCGTGATTAACTCTTTTTAGTCTCTCAAAGCTTACAGCTGCTCTTTATTTTTTACGTGAGTCTTATAAACCCAGAGGGAGAAGGGCTGTTTAATGCTAAGTGCCAATTACTAGCACTCCAAGGTTAGCAGGCCAAGCTACCCCACACTCCGTCTGCACTCTCTGTACAGCAGGACACAAGCCCCCAGCCCTCTGACCAGACACACTCTCTCCGTATGTCACTCTGTCTTCCCTTTCTCACACTACCGTCCACCCCTTCCTTCCCGTCTTTCTCCCTCTACCCTGCTCATGCTTTCAGCTGGTAGCTATCATATCGTTCTCTTCTTCCGGTTGATCTCTCTCTCTCTCCCTTTCTCTCTGCCTAAATGATGAGGATGGAGAGTGTTCATTTAAACGCACTGGAGCATTGCCGTAATAGAATAGATCCGGGAACTGTGCCGAGTTCCTGCACATGTGCGCATATGTGTCTGTGTCTTTGTGTCTGCCTGGCTCTTTTGTTGGTCTTTATGCATGCCGCCGTGCATTCAAGGGGATCTGACATATTGCAGGAATAGCAACTTTCTCTTCCCTCTGTGTGTGTGTGATACAGTGATACAGGCCGTATGCTCCCCCTCAGCGTTCAAATCAAATAGGCCCTCATCTCCCGGTGAAGCTCATTCAAAAACGACAGGGGTGATTGACAGGTGCCGTGGGCGCCGCATGCACACACAGACGCACAAAACCACAACTCGGATTTATCTGTCACAGCGAGACAAAACAGCATGGCTGCGAGTTAGATCTCGACTTGGCTCGCATTATGCATTCAAGCGTGTGTACACTCGTGAGCGCTAAAGAGAGGAAGGGGACCAGCTCTACTTAGAAGGCATGACATCCGTGATTTGCAGCAGTGGGATCCAGGTCTCCTCCTGACGAGCATGGCCTTTGTTTCCTGTTTCTCGCTAGACAGGATATGACCTTGTTCAAGGGAAATTAGGCACCTCGCCCTCCTGGTAATAAAACAATATTGTCACGATGTAGGCATGAATACACACAGGCACACACACACACGTCTACACATGGCATTACCAGAAAAAAAAAAATACAACTGAGCCAGTGTGAAAGTGTGTGGGTGTCAAGTAAAACTGAGATTGATAAATGCTCCGTGCTCTGCTGAAAGAACAGTGAGATAATACCTCAGGACCTGCATAACCATCTGTGTGTGTGTGTGTTGGAGGTTGGAGGTCTGTTACCTTTAACAGTGGACATTGAAAACAATTTAGTTCCCCAAGATAAATGTGTGTACACCATGTAAACCCGCAAGTACAAGGGAGAGGCGTACCAAAAAGGGGGCTTAAGCTCGGTATATGGTCGCCGCACCTCACGCCAGAAAACAACGTCATCACGACTTTCGCGTGGTTACGCGAAGGTTACGTAAGTTGTCGCGGTGGTTTGTCGTGCACCTATGATTTTTTGTAACTACGTGCCAACTGCACGCGATGCGCTTTTCGTTTCAACATGGTCCGCCTGTACAGACATCTCTACAACTGTTCATTAAGAGACCACCATGACAGTCCAATGTCATTAAAATACTTGGAAAGAAATAGGCAACACACTGGGGAAAGAAGAGGCTCTTTGCTGCAGGCTGTGAAAGAATATGTGTTTCTGAATATTTTCAATTTAACGTTGGCTTCAAACACTTGATTTAAATGTGTTTTGTATGATATTATGCTATATATTTATTTTGCATTTGTTTTATGTTGTGGCATCTGGAGCTTTAATGTATGTTTAAATGCTGCTGTCTTGGCCAGGTCTCTCTTGCAAAAGAGATTCTTAATCTCAATGAGTACTACCTGGTTAAATAAAGGTTAAATAAAAAATAAAAATAAATAAAATAATATAAGAGATTGTTTTGTAAAAGCTAAAACAAAAAAGTCTCATGGAAAGAGTGGCGATCTGAGGGGAAGCACCGAAAGACAAGAAGTAATTTTGACTTGGAGGTAGCGTCAGTCATAATTACAGTACACAAATGCAATGCTTGGCGGTACGTACATCGGTGTTTAGTGTTTACAACTGTTGCCTACTTTCCTTTCCGGTACCACTCGTTGACTTCTTGCTTATCCATAGAATATTTTTGTTTGTATGCCTCTTTGCGTTTCGGAGCATATTGCAATGAACAACGCGCTGAGCATAAACGCCTCTCTGCATGCTTGTAGTGCGCGCGCCATCGACGGAGGCCCGTGCCACGGTGTCTTGCGCGAGTATAAACAAAGCTTAAGAAAGTAGGGCTTATTATGAAAAGCCTGGCTTTGAGTAATTCAAAAAGACGATTTAGTTTTAACCATAGACTGTATATAAAGATGGACTGCATGACAGCTCCCCAAAAGTGAAGCCAAAACACCTCGACAGCCCCCTGGTGGCTGGCTGCAGTATAGGTCATACATTCTGCACCCTCCATGTTAGTGGATGGGACATGGGCCAAACTAAAAAGTCAAAGTACATGTCAAATCTATTTTTCCTGTCATTTTAGGTAGTTCTTATCACGCTGATGTTTGTTCAAGTGTTCGTTTTCCTGATAAGTTTAGTTTTAATTAGTTATTTGATGCTATAAAAAGGGGGCGAGATGCCATGATTGACAGCTGTGATTGACAGCTGCTCTGGGTAAAGTGGTCGCACAGCTGGAGGCTCAGGAATTGTACGAGAGAGGAGATGTAGCTTTAACTTTCCCTAACCGTAACGAGTCTGTGAAATAGAATATGTGTCAATTTCATCATAGATGTAGTTACAGAGATATTACAGATAGTTGTTGTGTCATTCTAGCCAAACAGTTACCATGGTGCTAACGTAGCAGCTAGGTGGCTCATGCCAGCAAATTGCAGCCATGCTTGGCTCGTGATTGGCTCGGGCTAGTGTGTGGGCAGGACTTAAATACCGTAGCTCCAGCCCCCCAATCACTACTGCACAGACTCTAACTCCAAATGACGTCAACATCTCAAGATGGCAGCTTCTGTAACCAGGATATTTTGGTTTCACTTTTGTACAGCGTTCGGCATTTTGGCTGATGCCATCTTGAGTTTTTTGCAACCAGAAGTGACACGAGGGTGGAGCTAAGTACAACCAAATGCTGAATAAGACATTTCTAGGTGACCAAAATGTTACAATCAACTTTCATGAACTGAAAACACACTGTGAAAGGGTTAAAGTTGTAAGGCGAAAACGCGGACAATACCCAGACCAGATAACACCATCGTAGCAACCTGATTCAGTCAGACTTCTTTTTGCAACCAGAGGAGTCGCCCCCTGCTGGCTATTAGGAAGAATGCAAGTTTAAGGCACTTCAGCATTGGCCTCAATTTTCAGACCCGGAGGTTGCCCACTGGGTTTAACCTAAACATGCAATAACTGATTATTTTGGCCACTTGGGGGCAGCAGAAACAAGTTGTAAACACAAAATTAACATATTATCACCTTTTAAGTTAATATGGCAAAAGTTGCTAATTTACACATCCAGCAGACAGAAAAAAAAGTAAATCCAAATGTAAATCCAGTCACATTACTCTTTGCTCTGTTTTTGGTCTCTACAGACACCTCAGGGAAATATCTGGCTCTACTACATGCTCCATTGCGTTCACCAGCTTGTCGATAACTGGTCAGGTACTAGTGTGCAGGGGGATTTTAGAGCTTTGTCACTGCTTTCACTGCTGCGCCTGGAATCAAGTTGCGGGCAGTCATACCAAAACATTGAGCTAAAAGTTGCCAAAAGCTCCGTGGAGCTGGTGGGGAACTGCAGAGTCGGGTAGTAATTCTCTAAGTTCATCACTATAAGCGAAGTTTGTTGGAAGGCTGAAACAATCAACATAACCGCACATGTACAACTTCAAAACGTACCCAAGATATCAAAATAGATCACATTGATTCACAATGGAGATGAGACAGGCTGAAACTAGCCTAATCACTTTCTAAGATCAAGCTAATGTGGCATTTCATGGTCGTTCTTGCCATGGTAACAGTCACAGACTTGAGGTAATCACAAATTGTGAATCGGGAGCTTTTCTGAGAGCCCCATTTTTGGAACAGAAAATCCAGGATTTTCCTGAATTTTAGTGAAATGCATCAGGTTAACTCGCTAATCCTTCTGTCTGGAGTATCGCCCTCACCCCAATCCCCTGATTTGTCTTGCTTATCTCCTTCCATTTCCTCTTTCTATCTGCTAATACTGACACATTTGTGCAGTTATGCCCAAGCAAACAAGCACACATGCAAACACTGGTGGTGATTTGTTGTTATCCAGCTTCTAATGCTGTGCTATATCTCTAATGACATAGCTGTGTGATCTACCATACAGTTAACTCAGCATGTGGTCAAGTAAAGGGTGGAATTTGATGCACCATGGGATTTATTACACCAGCTGTGCCCAGTTTGTCAATGCAAAAACATATAAATCAGTAATAAATCGACAACCAGATACAGTTTTGAAGCCGATATTCAGTATTCATTGTCAGAAAATTTGCATTTAAGTCAGTCACAATGGCTAGTTCCAAGGCAAACTGATCATCATCATTTTACAGCCCCCTCTTCTCTAAATCTTTGTGCTATTTTCATTTCCAAAGCACTGCACTGAATCCTCAGATCTTTGCAGGATAAGAGATATCTTCTAGTCTGACTCCCATTTAGTGATTTTCAAATACAGAAAACATGCAAAGAGCATTGAGATACACATAGAATTTGACTCAGTATGCCACTGGTCTGCCTTTGAACTCTCCCACACTGTGTGGCAAAATAGCTGAGACTCGGCCTACCTGGGGGAGGCATTGATCTCACAACTAGAGGTTGAGAGAGAGAAAGAACAAATCACTGTGTGTGTGTGTGTCTGTGTGCATGTGTGTGAAAAAGGTAGAAAGAGAGACTGAAAAAGGTGAGGAAGAAGGGTAATTCTCTTTGCTGTAGGAACAGAGAAAAGGGGAATATAAAAAAAGACACAAATGGACAGAGGCTGAATAAACCAGTGGACTACAGACAAGTGAGGAAGGAAAAGATGCAGACACAAAGGCAGTAAAGAAAACATTAAAACAGTATAGTAAACACATTCAGACCTCCATCCCACCATACATTTCAGATGAATGATAGAACAAGATATTTTGAGCCCTGTCAGCTCTGCAAATGTTTGCATATTTAGTAGGGGTGGGGAAAAAATGGATTCATCGCAATTTTCTTTACAAATTCGAAATTGCTTTTTTAATGCCAGAATCAATATATTTGCCTCATTTGAGTCCCTGCAGAGGTAGAAGGAAGTTCACGCTTTTATTGTTGTAGTCTGAGTAACGTGACATCATATCCGTTCCATATCCATCAAAAACCAAAAGATAAACCGCAACGAGCCAAATCAAGAAGGTAGAAAACGGAGGTATACACGTGTGACTACGTCCGGTTTTCAAAATAAGGTGTTAACAAAGGGAATTGTATACATACTGTATATGGAAATAAGATTGATTGGATTATATTCACCAGAAGTATAAAACTTATAAATTAAAAAGAAAATACCACTATTGTGAGGGAAATATCTTTGATTTTTGGGTTGCTGGAAAAAAAATGTAATAAATAATACCTGACAATGACTGATATATTTGACTTCAGGAAATCTCTGACTACATACATGCTGAAAATCAAATATTTTTACAGTATCAATTTAGATATTTTCCAAAGTAAAAGTAAGTAGAAGTGTACAATTCAACTTTTTTCCCATGGTCTAGTGTTTAAAAAGTTAACAAAAGTCTTAATATCAAATCGCAATACTTGTAGAATTGCAACACTTATATATATCACAAATATCTCAATACATATCGAATCAGCACCCAAATATCGTGATAGTATCGAATCGGGAGATAGATTTATATTTATCGTCCCAGCCCTTCAAGAGGTTACTAGTTCTTCCTGTGATCACGTCATGTAATATGTAACTAATGAAACTGAAAATGATTGAATACTACTGGAGGGTGGTTACACATACTGTAGCACAATGTGTCGAATTTGCGCGGCTACATACATGACATGTTCCAATAGTGGCGTTGATATCTTACAGGACAGTAACTCATTAACTGACAGGAAGACTGTATGTGTCTTTGCGGTTAATAGGGACACACCCAGCAAGGCCATGTTGTTGAGTGTCACTGTCAAATGGGCCACCAGCTAAATATGAATGTGGGGAATGCCCTTGGTAGTGTGCACACTAATTTAGTGAAATCTGCAAAGCAATTAAGAGAAGCAGAAGTACTTACCATGCAGCCTGGCCTCCTAAAAATTGGCCAAAAAACCTCCGATACGGGCAGACTAGAGCTGACGGTGTTGGACACACCACAAAAACTATAGGTCGATGGACGCTCACCGACGGCCTCAAACTGTCCGTGGCTTGGTGTGTCAGGGCTTTAACCTAAGCAAGTGTTTTTGTTCAATTCACTTTCACTTTTTGTTCAACTTTAAGCATGTGTTTACTGCGACCAAAAAGTGACGCCAATGGGGTCTGACAAAGCGTCAGTATGTGATGAGTTGGGATGAGAACATGTTGTGCCTTCATACACTCAGAGTTCATCTCAAGGGAAAGAAGACTTTGTAAGCAGCTGGTCCACAGGCGACCGAGGTCAGGAGGCAAAACCTCAAAACTGATGCACTCAACAGCAAACTTCCCTACACACGAAAAGTCCTTCTTCACCACCAAGGGGGGTGAGTAGGAGACTTTTTGCAAAGTTATACAATGATGCAGGAGACAGGAAAGCCAAGAAAACGTTCTCTTCGGTATTGCCAACCTGCTCGGAGCCCTCTTTATTCTCCAACAGAGTGTGAAGGGAAAGGTCTGGGACAGGTGGAGAGTGGCCAGGTATAAAGGCCTTGGTGTTCTACAAACAACAGTGTGTGAAACCCCCTCTCCGCTGGCGGAATCAGGAGAACTGTGTCCGACAATGTCTGTAACTTTGTGAAAAAATCCGACAATCATGCAGACTGACAGAGCACAGCTTTTCCTCACAACAAGAAAATGTCTGATATAATAAACGTTCAGTGGTGGAAACCACCTTATTTAGACATATAGAGGGAACTCTGTGTTAGTTTCAGGAGGGCTTTGGATGGAATTATTTGAAATATAAGGACGCATCACTCTGTGATCTCTCTTATCATTCATCCACTCCACTGAAGTCTTTGTCACGCACATACATACTTGTAAAAAGCTGGCAGAGAAATTGGTGTTCTCCAGGAGAACTGTACAGTACCTGGGGAAATCAGGTTTCTCTAATCCCTTACAGAAAACCAGGTTTCTCATTTACATGAAATTTAAGAAATCGGCTTACTGAAGAAAGCCGACTGTAACCTGGTTAAGTGCATGTAAACACACTGATGGACACTTCATGCAGCAACTGGCCAGGTGTGCGGAGGAGGGAAAGTCGACATGGTTTGAACTTCTCTCTCAAGTGCTTTTTTCATATTCCACACAACTACTTCCATCACTGTTTGTGTGTACTAAGTCAAATACAATTAATTCCTTTGAGAAGAGATTTTCACAAGGCTTTTGCCGTTGTCCCCATTTGTACCTATCATTGCAAAGAAGACACCCATAAGACACAAGAATGCATGTAGAGAGAGGGTGCAATGCAACCTTAAAGAGGCTATGATGGCCTTTCACTAGGGATGCACCGATTTATCAGCTGAACATCGGTATCGGACAATATTCGCCTTGCTGACTGCCGTTGGCTGATCGGCAAATAAGTTGACATTCGCTGATGGCAGTGGCCGATGTTTATCTGTTGTGTTGCATCAGTTTTGCGCCGGCTAAATGTTGTGTTGTTCATTTGCGGTCGGTCTCAGACAACAGTAACCAGCTACTGATTCAGAGAAGAAGCCACTGGCTGATTTGGAGAAGAAGCCACTGGCTGGAAACGACTCTGGCATAACGGTGTGTGCCGTGTGGTTTGTTTACAAATAAAAGTGAAAGAAAAAGTTGGCCGTGTGGGAGATGGATGATAATGAACCTCATGTGTGCATAATGTGTCTCTAGAAGCCTGTCAGTCCAAAAAGGGGTGACGCAGTACCTAGTAGGTTTCAGTGGGAACATCCTCCATGCCGTGCAGGCTGTACAGCACTCTGTCCCTCATGCCAGAGCAGTATAGTAGTGGTAGCATAGCATAGTCAATCAGCTTTAAGCGGCTGTAATCAAAATTTTATCTAAAAGACTTAAATATTGGACATTTGCTAGGTGGATAGAAACATGACTCCAAATGAATGCTGCTCCATAACTGTAGCTGTAAAGTTTCATGCGGCTATGATTATCCTAGAGGTCACAACAGGTCATTTTATACAGAGATGTCAAATTTCAAAAAATGGTACAATTGGTCTCAATGGATCCATAGAGCCTCAGCTTTACGGTGATACCCAATTTATGCAATTCCAAGACTGTTTAGGGACCCCAGTATGCAGAAATATTCAAAATACACCATTTTAGAATAGGCGAAAATAACACATTTATACTGCATGCAAAAACTGCATGGTTTTTGCCCCAAACTTCATTGATTATCATAAAGTGGGCATGTCTGTAAAGGGAGACTCGTTGGTAGAACCCATCTTCTTTCACATATCTTGAGGTCAAAGGTCAAGGGATCCCTTTTAAAAAACGGCCATGCCAGTTTACCTCGCCAACATTTAGCCTTACTTTGGAGCTTTATGTAGCCTCCTTCCCGACAAGGTAGCATGACATGGTTGGTACCAATGGATCTCTTGGTTTTATAGTTTCATATATCTGTACCTTCACTCCAGCTTTAAAATTGAACCTGCTACAGCCTCTGAAATATAGTATAGTCGGTCGGGATCGCGAGGGTTAAGGTGTACACCATATACAGTAATTAGTATTTAATCATTATAAGCCGCTCTACCAGATTTAAAACTGGAAGAAAGCGACAGACTCCTAAAGGTCATTTGCTCACAAGAAAGTGCATATACCACAGGTTAAAAATACAAATATATATATTTGAACGTTTTTTTTGTTCTTCCCACAGATTCTCCGAGATCACCTCATGAAGCCCTAAAGAAACCTGAGACTGCTCTACTAACGCTGGCAAGTAAACCCTTTACCCACTACTGAATAGTCTGTAGAGACAGTACAAGATAGACTTTTGACTTTGACAATCCCATTACTGGATCATTGTCAGAGTATGACAAAGCAAAGCAAATATACACAGAAGGTCCGGAGGAGAGAGTTGGTGAGCGGGAGATGGGGTGATGGGGGGGGGGCAGACGGAGAAAGAGAGTCATACAGGGGGAATGGAGGGAAGCAGAGGCTTCCCCTGTCACCATCTGTAGTCTTGTGGAGAGGATAAATCCTGCTATCTGTGTCATGCATACTGTACCGCTGCTGCCACTGCATCAGAGATCATCAGCTAACACACACAGAGAGATCATCAGCACACACACACACACACACTCACACAGACGGACACGACACACTTAATGTCTTCCACCCCTCTTAGCCCCATCTGTCTACGTCTGTTTCACTGCTCGTCCCTCTCATGCGCACATAAACACTGTTGTCGCCGTGACAGACACAGACAAACAGAAATACACACCAGCGACTGAGCATATCGATGCACGCACACACACAGACACGTACTTTGCCAGCCTTTAGGGCATTCAGGGAGAATGTCTTTTTCATTTTTGTGTCAGATTTCCATTTTCCCATCTTTCGTTGTTTTTTTCCATTGTTTGATATTTTCTCACCCTATCATCATCAGCATCGTAATCAACACATTTAACTTTCTCTCTATGTTATTTCCATCCATTTGCTCCTTCAGTGTCCACCATTCTGCCACATTCAACTAATAGAAACCTTGCTCGATGCCCACAGGGTGAACTTGGTTCCTGCTTAACCTACCTTCTGCTTACTGAAGTGGAAAGCATGGCATAATCCCTCCCTTTTTTTCACTTTACATCTCTCCCTCCTATTCTCTTCTCTCCGTTGTCTGATTTATTGCTCTTTTTCCATTCAGAGCTTGTCTTATACCTCTGCAATTTCTGTTCAATCCTGCGTTCATTTATGCATTTTCTCTTTCACTTTCTTCGTATCGTGATCACCCTTTTATTTTTTCGAACCCTTTCCCC
This sequence comes from Adelosebastes latens, assembly GCA_916700685.1. Classification (NCBI taxonomy): domain Eukaryota; kingdom Metazoa; phylum Chordata; class Actinopteri; order Perciformes; family Sebastidae; genus Adelosebastes; species Adelosebastes latens. Next base: position 121,007 of record CAKAKR010061900.1, read on the forward strand.
CTCTCTTTCTCTTCATGTTTTTCTTTCATCCTCGCCATTAACTTCTCCCTCTCCGGCTCCCTTTCCCCTTCCTTTCCCATCCTTAAATCCTACCCTCCTTTTTCTTCTTTTCCTCTCATCCTTTTCTTCTTGTTTACATTCCCTCAATCCCATCAAATCTATCCTCTCGTCTCCCTTTGCAACAGCAGATCAGGCCGATTTACATTCAGCACCACGGACAGCTCCTCACACGGAGAAAACAAAGAGTTGCAGTGCCACCTGTTGGCCAGCCTCAGCACTACAAATACATGATGATGGGGGAGGCAAATGATTGTTTGACTCATAACACAGGACAGATCACTTCCACATGCTAATACATTTGTGAATAAGGCTGGAATATAAGAGCGGCGAGGCGGTCATACGCCTCGCACCAGCAAAAGTCAACTTGGAGAGAACAAGCTTTAACTCTGAAAACTACATAGAGGAGATTCCGCCGGGAGATCTATGAGAGAGGTTAAGCTGGCAGGCCTCGGTGTAATGGCAACCATATATTACCCCGTAGTTTCATTCCACTACATGTCGGGGCTCATAGATGCAGTGCAACTGCGAGGCGGTTGAGCCAGAATGGGGATCTCAAGTCTCATTCCGTTCATGGCAGCCAAAGGGAGGAAACAATAGCATCTGCTCTCCTCGGAGACAAGGAATTTAATCACAAGCACAGCCAAGGTAAGATTTGAATGTAAAGTAGCAGAGTGAATGTGTGTCTGTGTGTGTGTGTTCGAGAGTGTCTATAAAAAGGAATAAAGATGTTTATGTTGGCATTTAAACTAATAGCAAATGTCAACAAGGTAAGGTGGATGATACTTAATGTAAGTGTGGGAGAAGTGGATGTGCTCACAGTTATTGAAACCATAAAGTTCAGCCAACACACACACAAAACCACACAGAGGGCCACTGATCCACTGTAGGGATTACCAGTGATCCATGACCGGGTTCACACTGGGCTGTACTGGTTTGTCTCAGGGTCCCATCCTACTGGGATGTCAGTCTGTGCTCTATGTGCTACCGTGAAGTTGTTTGTGTTTGTGTGTGTTATCGGTGGCGGTTTTGAGAGTAGGAAAAAGTGGAAGAATACATGGGAATGGAAAGACGAGGGGAAATCAAAGCAGAGCGGTGGCAAAGAGGAAGCCGGGAACGACACAGACAAGAGAATGTGCTCCCTTTCTCTTTGTCTCCATCCCTCCCTCGCTCGCCCACACACAGTAGTAAGTACAATGATCACAGAAAGGTGATCTCAAAGCTTAGCCAGTCAGAAGACAGTGAGCCGACAGAGAGCCATGAGAAAAAAACACACAGAGAGAGCTTTGGGTAGCCATTCTCTAGTTTTGTATGTTTACAGAAATGAGCATTTTTTTAATGAGAGCGTGGTAATGTATACATGAATACAACACGTCACCAATCACATATACTTTACAGTACTGCCATCCGTTTTCTAAACTTATTTTTTCACATTTTTTATTGTATTTCCCTTGTCCTCCAAGCAGCTATTGGTTTCTCATTGATTTCAGCAGCTGACTCTAGATATCCGAGCTTCCTGCTAGAACTTGACACCCCGACCCAGACAAAACAAATCAATCCATGCTTTTAACTGCATTCCTATGTAAGTAAAGATATAACTTTGACAACAAAGTGCAGGAAGTCTAAACTATTATGGACTGACCCACTTGTTAAGCGTCTGTTGAATTTTGAAAAGTTAAAAAGCCCAAAGTAGGCGGTTTAGAAACACTGCTCCTGAACTGCCTGAAACGCCTCGCTTGAAGTCCCGCCTTTTCTTCCGTAACGTGGTGATGTCACCAAGTAACACATTTGCATAATGGCTAGTTTGGCACGCCCTCAAACGAAGCTAGTTAGAGCGGAGCTGAAACAGAGTCTGAAAAGTTAGGTCCGGCTGACCAATCACAAATATAGGCCAGCAGACCAATCAGAGCAGACTGGGCTTTCCCAGAGGTCGGGGCAGGAGCTCAAACAGAGCGTTTCAGACAGAGGGTGAAAAGAGGTGCTGCAGCACAGCCGGTATGAGAAGAGTAAAGTGTTGTTTGAACATTAAAGCTTGTAAACATGTTCTAGTAGAAACCCAAAATACAAGTATGCATCTGAAAATATGCATCATAGGTCCTCTTTAAGAAATAAAAAAGTCATAATTCTCTGATTTCAGCTTCTTAAATGTGAATATTTTCTGGTTTCTTTACTCATCTATAGTAAACTGAATATCTTTGAGTTGTGGTCAAAAGAACACATGACATTTTATAGACCAAACAACTAATAGATTAATTGAGAAAATAATTAACAGATTAATTGACAATGAAAATAATCGTTAGTTGCAGCCCTACTGGAAGGTCAGAAACTATATATATATA
>CAKAKR010061901.1:0-18634 GCA_916700685.1 Adelosebastes latens
AATATTTCTGCATACTGGGGTTCATAAACAGTCTTAGAATTACATAAATTGAGTATCATTGTAAAGCTGAGACTCTTGTGGATCCAATGAGTCCAATTGTATTCATGTGTGATGACGTTAGTCCTCATAGTAGCCATTTCACTTAGTGATTTTTTTTTTACTCAGATTTTATACATATGGTTGTGTTCTTTATACTAGGACAGTTTTCCTAAAATTTGATTTGAAAAAAATCACAAGATATTGAATCGTTAACGCTGTATCATGATACGTATCGTATTGCCAGATTCTTGCCAATACGCAGCCCTGATATCCGATCCGGTATCGGGGCATCCCTAGGTATAATATGTATTTACACGTTTTCTTTGATTCATGCAGCCTTGTACGGGATGTACTCACTATAAACAGCTTCAATGGTGTAGGGAACATCCAGTTTGCCGCTGGAGGCCAAAGCCCCGAGGAACGCTGCAGCATCGTTGGTGCTCTGGAAACACTCGCTGGACTGCTGGAAGCACTGACGGTTGTCCACCTCCAGGTGGACGACTGAACTATAGAGAAAAAAAGACAGCACATACAGAGTCAAAAGACGGTCCATTGTGAAACCTATTTTGTAAACTGAATCATTAAAAAATGTACTACAGTTAAATAATGAAATTGAATATTCTTGCTCACCCCACTATCTGTAAGTGATCCAGCTCCCTCCTCGCTCTCCTGCTCCCGTCTGCCACGTCAAACAGGCTCCTCTTCACCACACTCAGCACCTTGCCAGGAACCTCTGACCACGAATCCACCGAGCGCTTAATGTTGTACTTCTTCAGCTCGTGTTCGTTCCCGTAGTATGGGTATACCATCGTCTCGCCCTTGGCGTCCTTCCTGAATATCACATTGGTGCGGAGGAGGCGGCTCAGCTCGCGCAGGAAGCCGAAGGAGTTGTTGAGGAGCTGCTCTGGGGTGATGTGGACCACCAGGACCAGCTGGCCCACGGCGAGCTTCTCGGGCATGTTGTTGGCGCAGTCCAAGCCGTCCCACTCGCACTCGGCGTTGTTGCAGCCCTGGTCGCAGTGGCCATCGGCGTAGTGGTCCTTGCAGTACTGGTCATACAGAGGACTGAAGGAAAAAGGTTAAGTTAGGGCTATGGCAATAGAAATTAATGAAATTCTAATTTGAATCTTGTCTGATTTATAGATATAAACACTCACTTGCACTGTCCCTCCAGATTCTGGCAGTCAAACCCGTCGTAGAGACATCCAGCGTTGTCACACTGCGAATCGCACTTCCCATCGTTGAAGTACCGCCAGCACTGCAGTGCGGCCGAGCAGTTCTTCCACGGGTCGTCGAAGTTGAGCGAGCAGTCGCCGTTGTCCCAGCCGCACGCGTGGTTGTTACAGAGCACGTCGCAGTACTTGTTGTGCTTAGCCACCTCGCACAGCGAGATGTTGCAGGTGACGTCCACCTCCGACGGCGGCAGGATGTCGTGGCCGAACCCTCCCGGGAAGCTGTAATCCAGGATGTGGCAGCGGAGGCCGTTGAAGTTCGTGGGGCAGACGCAGTGGTAGTACGGTGCCTCGGAGGTGTATTCACACGTGCCGCCGTTGTAGCAGGGGTTGGAATTACAGGGGCTGTCGGTGGGATACTGGCACTCGGGCCCAGTGAACGCCGCTGTGCACAGACACTTGGGACTCTTGTGGCCAGAGATGCAGGTGCCTCCATTGCGGCAGTGGAGGCTGCCGCAGGCCTGGGCGTCATATTCACATGTGGAGCCAGTAAAGCCCTGGACAAGAAAAAAACAGTTGAATTAGTATTACAATTTTATTTTACCAAATACTCCAGAGCTCAATATTTTAATAAAAATCTTTTATGCATACCTCCTACGTATGTGAGGATGTAGTTTGTGGTGCACGGGCATAAGTAAAATAATATAAAACTCCTCTAATGACAAAACATCTTATTAAAAAATCATGACTAAAATATTTACAAGGTGTGAGGCTGGTTATGGTTTAGAGATCTTGTGTTTTTCCTTATGTTGGCTAGAACATTTTGTAAGTGAAGTTATACAAGTAATACTATTATTTTTTATCCTTATTGTTGTCATGATTATTATTACCGTTTTTCATTTTTTCTTGTTATTTTTTTTTTATCATAATTATTTTTTTTTATTATGTATTTATTTATAATATATAATATTAATTTTATTATTCATTATTTTTTTTATTGTGCATTTATTTATTTATTTGTTGAAGTGTGTTCTTCTTTTGTCTTTTGACATGTTTGTTTATATATTTATATGGAAAAGAAGCATGGAAATATGTTTTGCTACCTTGGAAAATGATGCTTCACAATAAAAACAATTAAAACAACATAAAATATTTAAAAGATTTCAGTTAGGCCTCAGGGAATAAAAGAGTGAACCCAGCCTCTCATCCTCTATATAGTTAAAGGATTAGAGTAAGGTTAGAGTAAGGGATCTAGATCTACAAAGATCTGTGTGTGTACGTGTGTGTGTGTGTGTGAGTGCGTGCGTGTGTGTGTGTGCGTGTTTGTGTGTGCAGGAGTGTGTAGGGACTCACAGGAGGACATTTGCAGATGAAGCCGTATGGGGTGTTACCGGCTACAGCGCAGGTTCCTCCATTGCGACACGGTTTTCCCTTACAGCCATCGAACACGGTGTCACAGCGTTGACCTACAGAGGAGTTCAGACACAAACATTGTTAATCTTAATGTGGTAATGTTTTGTTTAAAGAGTATTTGGGCTGTCCTCAACCAAATAAATTCTTAGTCGACTAACACTTGATGAGTGTATTTAATCAACAGATCTATAAAAGTGAGTTTCTCCACAAAGAATTACACAAAAGCATCACTTTAAATCTTGTGTTTACGAGAGATGTGCTCATTAAGTTTCTTGGAAATAAGTCATTCAGCATGAAAAAAGTTTGAAAAACGACTATTCGATTAAAGAAATCTTAGTCGGCTAAGACCAAAACGACAGATTAGTCGACTAAGAGGGGGCAGCCCTAAAAAATATCCTCATATTTTCCACCAAGATTTCAGTTCAGGGCGGCAACTCTAAATTATTTATTTATCTGTTGACTATATTCTCGATTAATTGTTTGGACCAATAAAATGAAATTCAATCTACTATCACATAAAACAAAGAAAAGCAGCAAAATCCTCACATTTAAGAAACTGGAAACAAAGAATATTTGGTATTACTGTAAGCGATTAGTCAATTATTTAAACAGACCCACAAAAACAACATTTCCTGAGAAAAAAAAAGAATACGAGTTTTAAAAAATGGATTCAATAGAGGAATTTCAAAGAAAACTTCTGACGGAAGTTACCAAAAAGTGATCGTAATCCCACAATGGCATTAGAATAGGCCCAACTCTAATGTAGGGAGTCAAATATACAAACCCGAGGTTTACTCAGCAATGGACTGAGAAGCATATTTCTCCCTCTTCCCTTCTCTAAACTGACTCTAAATGGCTGACAAGCTTCCCCTCTGAGCGGCTGCGTACCTGTGTATCCGGTGCGACAGTCGCAGCGGTAGTTGTTGGTGAGCTGGATGCAGCTGTGCGTGCCCCGCGGGTCACAGGGGTTGGACAGACACTCGTTGATGTCTCCTTCGCAGCGCTCCCCTACGTATCCTGCAGAGCAGATGCAGTGGTAGCCTCCGACTCGGTCCACGCACTTCCCTTTGTTGAAACACTTGGGCTCGTTGGTGACGGGGTCGGTGAACGGGTTGCAGTCGTCGATGTTGATCTCACAGTGCACACCTGAGGGAGGGGAATCAAGTAATGTCAGCTTTCAATAGTTTAGAAAAAGGGAAAATTGTACTCCTTCATGTTTTTTCAACATTCCTTATCATACAGGTAATTCTTACATTTCCCAGAATGACACTCAACAACCCTGAAAACGTTTAGGAGGGCTCCATGCATAACTGCCTGATCTAAAGCCACAGAAACAAAACAATAGTGGAGGAAAAAACTGCCTCATAATTTTCTTAAAAATTAAAAACATCTCATGGCTGCATTGCATTATGGTCCATGAGGGTAAAGTCAATGGGAAAACTCACATCTCTGCCTCTTATATGATTCTTTCTCTCTGTGTGATTGCTTTCTGATGGTGTAACATAGTAGGTGCTCATCATTTTTGCTTTTAATAAAAAAAATATTATAGAAAATGTATAATATTATAATAAATCTATAATACAATAATTCAGGTGAAAATTGGATTTGTAAAATTACATTTGTATATATTACGGTTTGATAGATATTTGAAGATATTCAGTTTACTGTCATAGAGGAGTAAAGAAACCAGAAAATACTCCCATTTAAGAAGCTGCAATTTTGACTTTTTTTCTTAAAAAAACAATTAATTGATTATCAAAATAGTTGTTGATTAATTTAATAGTTGACAACTAATCGATTAACCGCTTAATAATTGCAGCTCTACTTCACTTTCACACTGTTCACCTTCATAGTAAGAGAACCTCTTCTACTGTAAACTGCAGTGATCAGTGTCTACATGCAGGAGCAACTTTTGGATAGAAGGACATCAAATCCAGGTGAAATTTAGGCTGCAACCTAAAAAGATCAATTGTGTTAATGCGTGAAAGAAATTAGTGGTGTTAACGCGTTATTATCGCAAACAACCTTAAAAAAAAAATATATATATATATATATGGTAAAAAAACTGAAAACATTGAGCCTTAAAAAAAGGTCTATTTTAAGGTGGATTTTCCCTTAACTATATTATTTATTTATTACTTAGTTTCTTCCTCTGTCTCCAACAACATGTTGCTTTTTTTTGGGATACACCCGACTCCGCTGGCACTTTGGGCTGACCTACAACACACACTCCCTTCATGTGTGAGAGAAAAATCGATGGCGTATTTGACAAGTGAGAGGGAAGGATGGAGGCAAGACGGGAGGAGGAGTTTGGCAGACATGCCCTGGATGCTGTTAAGCCCTAATTAATGAAGCGTGGAGACGAGGAGGGGAGAGGACGGAGAGGAAGAGCGGTGTGGAGGAGTGTGCGTGGGGTCCGCTGACCTTGGGTTCCCCGGGGACAGGAGCATTTGTAGGTATTGATCAGGTCAATGCAGGTGCCCCCGTTCTGGCACGGCTGGGAGAAACATTCATTGATCTCGTCGGAGCAGTTGGTCCCCACGTATCCTGGCAGGCACTGAGAGAGAAGAAGAAGAAGAAGAAGAAGAAGAAGAGGAAGACAGAGGGAGAAGAGAGGGGAAAGTTTAATCAATGACATGAAACAAAGATGGTTTTTGTTTACCTGGCTGTTTTCTGGCCTCCATCCTGCCAAGGCCAGCAGATCCTTTATTCCAGAGGAGATTAACAAACCAAGCTGTTTGTCTTCTATTTATAACCAGGCCTCTTCATTAGGACCGCCTAGTGTTGTTTCAGCCGTACACCCAGGCATTTTAACTAATTCATCATACAAAACTGAGGTTTGAGATAAACCAATATGATTGATTTGATTTAACCAAAACAGTGTTAATTTTGTCAGCTATTTTAGATTTAGTCTTAAGACAAAAATGCTTATTAGTTTTAGTCACATTTTAGTAATTTTTATCCTTCTAGTTTTAGTCACCGAAAAGTCATTTGATTTTAGTAAAAATGTTTTCTCCCTTAATTTTGTCAGCTATTTCTTTATCTAATCTTAGTCCTGTTTAGTCATCAGATTATTTTGAACATTTCTGTCATTTTAGTCAAACTTACTTCACATAAAATGTTATCTTCTCATTATCTGATGAAAAACACAGGTTGAATGATTAAGAATGCAGCTTTGAGTTCGAGTCCTCCTGACTGAGCTCATTAATGATGCGCGGTTCAGTCGCACCCACCGGTCCGTTATGAGAGCCAATCCGCCCACCCAACATGTGAAAAACAATAAACAAACTAGATGCATAGTTTTCTTCAGTGCTGTTACCTTGCAGGTGTATCCACCTAAAAAGTCGGTACAGGTGGCTCCGTTCTGGCAGGGGTTCGGGGTGCACTCGTCCACCTGCTCCTCACAGTAACTTCCTGTATATCCGACCTGGCAGTGGCAGTAGTGAACGTTTCCTGCGTCCAGACACTGACCCGAGTTACGACACAGATGGACGACGTCGACTCCTACGCAGAGAGAGGATGAAGATGGTGGGCTTTTCGTCTTCACCAACACACTAATTCACACTCAATATTGTGATTTTAATACGCAAAAAAGGACACCTTTGGCCAAACCCTGGTGCCTCCAATCTTACCTCTCTGCTTGGCTGCCACCTCACAGGAGACGCTTGGGACGTCGCAGTAGAGTCCCCTCCAGCCCGTCTCACACTCACAACTATATGTAGTGCCTCTCTGCCAGCAGGTCCCTCCGTTCTTACAGGGTGACGAGTCGCACCAGCGAACCAAATTCTGAACGGTGCAAACACACAGTCTCTACTCAGTAATTTACTTTTACCAATATAAATATCCCAGTTTTGATTTGGTGATTTGCAGTTCAAAAGAAGTATATAAGTCTAAGTTAAAATGATTATACGCACAGACGCAGTTTGCGTTGGTTCAGGGGGCTCACTAAACCCCCTAGTTTCTCTAGCAAAAAATGCATGTAGGGATTTAAATATTATGATCTACATTTTTTTTATATAATAACACAGAAGTAATAACTCAACCAGACAAAAAAATAGTTTCTTCCTGCAGGTTATCACTCTGATGAACACTTAATCAGTCATACACTGTCAATAACCTTCTAACACCGAAATATCCACTGCTGCAGTTATACATTTGCCTATAATTTAGTCTTTAATGCATATTTCTTTTTAATACGTACATATCATCTGTAGTACCAAAGTCATCTGAAAAACATTAACTTTTCAAACAAATTCATCCCAGTTTTTCCCTAGACATCCTTTGACCTGCAAATCACCAAATCGAAAGTTTACTGGAATACTTTATAACACTTGATATGAGAAGTGACTGAAGTAAAACCTTAAAAGACAAACAGGCTAACATCTTCGTCCTCGTACCTGGCAGTTCAGTCCTACGTATCCGTGTGGGCAGGTGCACTTGTAGGTGCCGTAGCTGTCCTGGCAGGTGCCGCCGTTCAGGCACGGTTTGGAGTCGCACTCGTTGATGTCGTGCTGGCAGTAGCTCCCAGTGAAGCCCGGCGGGCATAAACACGTGTAGGTGTTGATGCCGTCCATGCAGCTTCCGCCGTTGAAGCAGGAGCTGCAAAAAAAAAAAAAATGAATGTTGTAAATGAGTTGTAAAGTATTCAGCAACTTTTTAGGAAGAGGAGAGCAAATCAATAAAACTCTCATTACCTGAAGCTGCAGGCTAATTCACATCTGATTTGTTCACATAAAGTTAACAAAGAACAAACATTTTTTTTTCCAGATATGCCGGTACTTCAGTGATTCTCAAAGAGGGGGGGCAGCGAAATAATTTGTGATGAATTATAAAATTGTGCTGCATCATTAAAAAGCATGTATCTACAAATGGGGGCGCCAATTTGCGGCAATAAAACAAGCATTTTGTGTCCATTACTCCGACCCACGTTAGCTTTGGGACAATAAAAACTGTGATATGATTGTGACACAGAGCAGTAAGTTCATTATTTTGAAGTTGAAGCACTCACTGACAGTCAGTCTTAGACTGGTAACTTTAAACATCTGGATTTAATAGGACTATGTCAGTCTGGCTACTGTTCCATTTTCTAAACGCTTTTAAGATCAATTACTTGAAATGTAGGTTATAGACGCTGTCAAGTTGAGTCCAATTGCAATTTGAATAAACTCACCTTCTGTTTAAAAGGCATATAAGTGGTATTAACATTCAATAACATTGCAAATTTCCTCGCTGTGGGACTAATAAAGGATTATCTCATCTTATCTTATCATGATTCAAACTGAAATGTGTTTCTGTTTATTACTATGAAACAGGTCAGAAGTATCTAGGTTGAAAAGATTTAGAATACAAATAGCTCCGATAACATCTAAGAGTTCAAATGGTAGTAAGCATGATCGGTGTTATGATTAAGAAGGGTCCCTGGCACAGTTAGAAGCTCATTTAGAGTACAGACTACTTAACCTCCGGTTTATGGGACAGCTGCAGTGTAAGAGATGTTGAAGTGTACATCCATACTCCACCAGAGGGGGCAGTGGTGGACAAGAAAATGAGCTCTACATTATTAACAAGTGGATGAAAATGAACCTGTTGATCCGAGCAGATGTCCTTACTCACCAAGGACCAGTGATCATCTGTCTTATCTCTTAAAATAAAAGCTGTGGGGTTTAAATATGATACTCTTAATATGACACTTTGTGATGTGTGTGTGTGTACCTCTCAGTGCAGTCAGGAGTGTTATTTTCACAGTGGATGCCGCTGAAGCCGGCCGGGCAGGTGCATGTGTAGCTGTTGACGCAGTCGGTGCAGTTGGCTCCGTTCTTGCACGGGTTGCTCTCGCACTCGTTGATGTCCTCCCCGCACTTTGTGCCCCGGAAGCCGGCCAGGCAGGTGCACAGGAAGCCGTTCACCTCGTCCTTACAGAGGCCTCCGTTGCTGCAGGGGTCTGTGGGAGGAGGGGATGACGGACTTAGCTCAGCGCATGTGTTTTCAGGTCTTTGTAATGAGTCTACAGCATATTAATGAAGCAAAAGAAGTAAAGGGAGAGAGACTGGAGAGCGTACTGGGCTTGCAGTCGTCGATGTTGCTTTCGCAGTTGCGTCCGGTGAAGCCCGGTTTGCAGCCGCAGCGGTAACTGCCCAAAGTGTTCTGACACGTCGCTCCGTTGCGACACGGATTCTTCACACACTCTTTGATGTCCACCTCACATGTTTGGCCTTGGAGGGGTGGAAAGAGGAAGATAAAGTAAACACACATCTTCTTTGAAATGGTGGCACAAAACAAATACATGTGGGTATCAGGATAAGATAAGACGACACTTAGTTGATTCCCAGGAGGGGGAATAAGTATGTACAGTATGTCAGATGTCTCCAACCAACCAGAGCTAATTTGACTAAATGAAAGTGGCCGAGAGCTGCTCATACCACCAAGTTGTACTTCCCCAATAACAGACATCATTTATGTCTTACTTTTATGGTCCTTTAATAATGTTTCAGCCACCGCAGTCATCACCTCTATTACAATCCCGCCATAGGCGAAGGGCTTTTTGTGTTTCATTAGGACACACAGGTATGCAGACATTATTGTTTACCTTGCCATCCTTCAGGACAGACGCAGGAGAAGCTCTGATAGTCCTCCGACTCCTGACACACTCCTCCATGCTTGCAGGGTTTGGAGCTGCATGGTGCCATCAAGGTTTCACAGTTCTCTCCTGTAACACACAAACAAAACAACACACACACCTTTAATCAAAAATAAATTACATTTAGTAATGTGTTTAACGTTAACTCTCACTGCGCGATATCATGTAGGAGTCATGAACTTGGAGATAACCCAACCCAAATGGACACAGAATCATCTTTCAATCAGTGCTATCAGAGGATTTTAGCCAGCTTCTGTCAGTATTAGAGGCCTGCGGAGACGTTTCCCTATCTGTTTCCATAACACACGGCTCGTACGGGAAGCCGGCTCCAGTTTCCGGCCATTGTGAAGCCATTTGCTGTTCTGTGAGACAGGAAGCAGGCAAACAGGAAATGTGTCAAGCACCCCGTTCCCACCCCGGCACAAGCAAAGGCCTTTTATTACTCAAAGTGCTGTGGATTTTTCCGAAAAGACGACTTGACAAATACAAGAAAATTTGCCCTCAGCCTTTCCACCGTTATCTGTTTTGACAAATAATAAGTGAGATGACATGAAAATATTTTCCAACTCTCTTATCGGGAATGCTTTTGTATCACAGAGGAGCAGAGTGAGTCAGAGGTTTGGTGCCTTTGAGGAAGTCTTGCTGTTGAACTTTACTCGAGAGTTATTTCATCCGCCGCACGTTTTTCCTCTTTAATAACTTACAGTACACAGGCTGTGGAAACGGTCAGGACACCAGGCCAACACATGGGCGTATCACATATTTTCAATAATATTTTCATACCCGTGTAAGGCAGGACACAGTTGCACTTGTAGCCTGCGACGTCGTCGATGCAGGTCCCCTGGTTGAGGCAGGGGTTGGAGGCACATTCATTGATGTTGGTCTGGCAGTTCGGTCCTGCGGTTAGAGCGGACAGTATATTACACACACTTCAGTCTAAGATGAAGGTCAAACAGTCAAGTGGCGTGGAAGTTAAGTGTGGTTTGGATGACAAACACATACTACACACGCCAAAACTTCAACACACACACACTCACTCCACACAAACACTGACCTGTAAAGCCCATGCGACAGGTGCAAACGTATCCGCTGGTCATGTCCTTGCAGGTGCCTCCATTCATACATGGGTTGGATTCACACTCATTGTTGTTGATGTCGCAGTTTTTGCCGCTCCAGCCGGAATCACACAGGCATTTATAGCTGACGGGGAGAAAACGTGGGAAAATCTCTAAATGTAGATACATTCAGTGCAGATGCAACGTGCTGGTGGTTCTATAATTAGATTGAAATATGGTTTAAAGAGTATTTCTCTGCAGCGTCTTGGACCAGTTTGTTGATTGCCTCACCCGTTGATCTTGTCCTCACAGTGGCCGTGGATACAGGGGTTGCTGAGGCACTCGTTGACCTGGGAGAAGCAGGTGACGTCATGGTAACCTTCTGGACACACGCAGGTGAAGCCGTTGATGCCATCGATACAGGTGCCGCCATTGTGGCAGGGGTTGATGGCGCACTCGTCGATGTTGATGTTACACATGGTGCCTATGAGAAGCGAGAGGATACTTTGTTATATTTTCTAGAGGAGCCTTAAAGCAACAGTTCTCCATTTTGGTGAAATACGCTTATTAGCTTTCTTGCTGAATGCCGAGTTACAGTACATGAGAAGACTTTTTTGTGATCAAATTCTATTGATTTAGAAAATATGCATTGGAAATTATTAACAAAAATTGCATAATGTAAAACAAAACATTAATTGAAAAAATAAATAAATAAATAATAACAGCTAAAAATAATAACAAATTTTTTTTTTTTTAAATAGAACAAAAAAATATATGAATATTAATACAAAAATAAAATAAATATCCCCCCCAAATAAAAGGTTAGTAAAAAGTTAGATGAGAAGATTGATACGGCGTACGTGCAATAAAAGTGTATTGATCTTCTCATCTAACTTTTGGCAAGACAGTGAATAAAAGTATACCCCAAAATGTCAAACTATATCTTTAAATGATGTAATCACATCACATACTGTCTTTAATGGTGTATTGACAGTGAAGTGAGAATAATTTCTACAACACCTGTTAAACAGGACGATTTTGAACATTATGTGAATTATTATTTTAAATGCACAACGGCAACTCACACAGCAACACACAAAGCGGCCACACAATGAAGTCCATATCTCAGCACAGCGAATGTATCAATTTCCAGAAACATGAGGGGTTTTAAGTCGCCCTTTGTCGGCCACTTGAAGCGTCGACGCCATTCAGCCTGGTGCCACGCATAACATAAAGGCAGCCCATTTAGCTTTAAAGCAGGGACCGGCTTCCAAGCTTTTAAAAGCTCAACTTTCAGGAATCTTTCAGGGAATCTTTTCTCCTGCTCAAATCCCAGGTGACCGTGTGTGCCAGAGTGTGTGTGTGTGTCCTCTCTTTGTGCGGGAGGGCAGCTCGCGGTGTCCTAACAGCAGCAGGCCGGGGACAGGGTGGAGCTGGAAAGTGACACCGGTAGAGCCTCAGAGGAGCGTGCTCACTCGCTCGCCATCTGCCACCCTCCCCCGTCAAGACCTCTCAGTCCTCCGTCCGTACGTTTCCATGCTCCAATCCGGCAACTTAAACACTCATTTTGTCTACTGGTCACCTGAGACGGCAGCCACGTTTAACCCCGCTTAAGTTAACTTTTCAGTCGCGGGGAGCCTTTCTGCAAATTGAAATGATTCAATACGTAGAGAGAGAGAGAGAGTCACCTCCACCAGACTAACAAGGATCAACTTTTACATCTTATGCCGACATTACACCAAACGACTTTTCAAGCGATTTCGGAATAAAAGCGCCAGAGTTGTGGCGCGCTCCCGTGATCTTGATCATTTAGTGTACGGTGGTCATGAAACTCAGTCCAAGCTGTCTTAAGTCTTTTTCTCGTCTTGACGTTCCGATAAAATCAAACCGGTTTAATATTATCCTAAGTTCAATGACGCAAACGTTGTCAACAACCAATAGGTGCGCTCTCTCCAGCAACAGGAAGCAGCAAACGGTGTTGAAAGTAAACAAGGAGAAACTGGTGGAGTTGTGGAGTGAACACGAGCGCCTCTTTGACGTGCCAAACATCAATCTGTACCACGATAGAGTGGAGAAGGAAAAAAACTGCAGTGAGCATGCTATATGCTATAGCTAGCTAGCTAACCACTGACCCAAACGGGGCTACTTGCAATATAAGAACCCAATATAAGTCATATAAATCTGGCTGCAGTACTCGCTCTCTGTCTTTCATTCATATATACACATGTTTGTGTCGATTTATATGACTGAAGCTATAAATTTTCAGCTGAAACATCACAGCTTTTCCTGTTGCTTACCCGTGTAGCCGGGTTCACAGGCGCACTCGTAGCCGTTGATCTTGTCGATGCAGGTCCCATAGTCACAGGGGTTGCTCTTGCAGTCGTCAATGTTGATCTCACAGTTGATTCCTGTCAGAAAAATTGCTTTCAGTATCCTCGAATTTTAGAAGAAAGTTTAATGTTTGCATCTCTATTTTGTATATGCGTTACCTGTGGTGCCTTTGGGGCAGCTGCAGATGTAGGCGTTCTCGCGGTCCTGGCAGGTGCCTCCGTTCCTGCACGGCTGGCTCAGGCACTCGTTGATGTTGGTCTCGCACAGCCGGCCGGTGTATCCGGGGCGGCAGTGGCAGCTGAAGGAGGCCAGGCCGTCGATGCAGGTGCCGTAGTGGCACGGGGACGAGTAACACTCGTTGATGTCCGTCTCACAGTGCATCCCAGAGTAACCTGGAAAAAAAGAGGTGTTTTCTTTTGAGCGGATGATCCTTTTTATTACCTTGGTCATGTTTTTTTTTTATATAAATAATAATTTCCATTCCCTTTTTGGAGAGCCTTAAATGTTTCTACTTCTCTAATTTGTTGTATACCTTCAGTGCACTCGCAGGTGTACTTGTTGGGTCCGTCTGTGCATTTGGCGCCATTTTTGCACGGCGTGCTGGCACACTCGTCTATGTCTATCTGGCAGAGGTTCCCAGTGAAGCCTGGAAAAACAACAAGAGGGTGTTACTGTGTGCATGTGAGCATGAAGGAGCGCGAATGTGTGTGTGTGTGTGTGTGTGGGTGTGTGTGTGTGTGTACTGTGTTCTCACCGTTTCAAACCAGTCCCACTCATAATCCTGAACCCGTACTATAAGAGCTCTCAACGAATCAGAAATCTGCATGTTAATTAACAACTGCGCAACACTACAAACTCTCTATTTTCCCTTTCACTTCTTTTCAGCACGACTCCAAAAGGAGACGGGAGAGTGGGGGAACCGATTTGTTCAAAGCGAGGGGGGGGGTGCGGAGGGAAAGAAATGAGGGAAGAATGAAAGTTGCGAGGCCTCCTGACCGAGAGTTAAGAGACAAAGGAGGGCCTGTCTGCTCAACGCAACGCCAAACTGAGCCCGTTGCCTCCTTTTGTCCCCCAAAACTTTTCCATCACAATGTGCATTCTCCTGTCTTGCTTTCACCCGTTCTCCGCCACCCCCTCCACTCCCTGCCCGCCTCGAAAAAAGAACCAGCTTGACCTTTGACCCTCCACTATTCAAACTCCTTGTCATTCAAAATCAACCAGCAGGCTTTCTCCTTTCTTTCTCCTGGAGTTATTCTCATCGCTAATATTTTCTTCCCGTCTCCCCTCTGTCACATGATGGTACAGTCCGAGGACTGGTAGGATGTTGTCTGATGAAGAGATAAAGTTCTACCCCCCCTCCTCCTCTTCCTCCTCCTCTACTACGCCACCGCAGGAACACACAGGTGGTTTAAGCTAAAAAGACAGACTCAGTTGCAGCTAATCCGGTGAGGAAATATTTGTGTGGCTGGCGGCGAGCTGATTTCTCCCAGTGGACTTGTGCTAGAACCATTCACTGAGGACTGCAGCGTAGACACAGTGGAGACATGCATACAGGTGTGTTTTCAGTTACACACAAACTGTGGTTAGAAAGTATCAGGGGCTCAGAAAAAAGAGAAGTTGCTTCAAAATAATATAAATTTGGTACTACTTTCTAATAATCAGTTTATATGTCAGAATGACTGGCTTTATGAATGGATAATAAATAATTTATTAATGCTTTATATATCACTTTTAAGCTATTGATAACAGCAGCTTTTGGGTTGCCAGGTTGTGGAAAAACTGAACTATTAATGATTACCAACATTTATAACAGTATTATTACCAAAAAGAAAGGCTAAACACCCGCAAAATGGCATTGCCATCGTTTATAAAGGATAGTAATAGTGATAGTAATAGTAAATAAATAATTCACTAAAGCTTTATAAATCAGTTATAAGAGATTAATAAGAACACATTTTTGGGAGGAACGAGTTGTGAAAAATCCCTTTGGCTGTTCTCTTTTGTAATGTGAAAAAAAGTTGTTTTAATGGCTTAAAACTGATCTATGAAGCGTTAGTAAAATATGTATTAGCCAATATTAAAGCCATTTAGGCCTGCAACTAATGATTATTTTCATTATCGATTAATCTGCAGATGGTTTTCAAGCAGGGAGGCTTAAGGCACAGGCCATATAGGCGGTCGCTTAGGGTGCCACCTTCTAGGAGGCATTGGTCGCCCTCTAAGAAAAAAACATATATAGTTTTTAAAAATGCCGGTGGGCCGCCCTTCCTCATTTTCTGCATTGATGTAACATATGAACAAATAAATAAAGAAAGAAAGAAATACACTTTTCACCACGGTAACTTTCTCGAATTTTTTTGCCCGGCCGCACTTATTTAATAATAAAAGTGTAAATTGTAGTGAAACTAACTAAACACTTTTAAGCCAACAATATCAGGGACTTACTGTTTATTTATAGTATAATAAATACAGTTAATTATGAAAATTAAAATCGTATTTTTTGTCTTAAAACCATTGTGATGTCTGATGTGTGTTGCGGCCGCTCTACAGGGGGCTCCAAATCCAAATTCCTCCTAGGACACCAAAAGGGCTAGAGCCGGCCCTGTTTTCAAGATTGATTGATTAATTGTTTGGTATGAAATGTTATAAAATAATAAAAAATGTCCATCCCAGTTTCTCAAAGTCCAAGGTGATGTCTTTAAATGTCTTGTTTTGTCCAAAACCCAAAGATATTCAGTTTACCTTGATATAAAACAGAGAAAAGCAGGAAATCTCCATACTTGAGAGACTGAAAACAGCATTTTCTGCCATTTTTGCGTGAAAAACTACTTTAACAATTAATCGATTATCAAAATAGTCGCCGATTATTTCTCTGTTGATCGACTAATAGATTAGTGGCCTAATCGCTGCAGCTCTAAAGCCATTTTAAACCAAATTTGATCAACTTTCTCTTCCTCTGAGCCCCATTTATTTTCTAACCAAAGAGTTTGTATGTACAGTACTTGTTTTAATATGTATATTAATAAGCCATTATTTAGAACCTATAAACATTTTATTAAGGGTGACTGTCTTGTTAGGAAGTGGTACCAAATATCTTTTTGTGTCAGTCATTTCTTTTTTTTTTTTTTTTTTTTACTTATATCTCACTATGAAGTACGCAGCCTGAGACAACATATGATTTTGGCACAGCCCTAGGAATGAAATGCTAACCACACACAAACTACTCAATAAACAATAAACAAAACAGCCAATGTCATAAAATAGAAACTTCGATGACAAAAAACAGTGTTGCTGTTTGCAGGCCGAGAGGGGAAAACAACACCAGTCTGCCAGTTTTCCAGCAGCGGGAAAGAAGCCCGAAGAAAAAACCTTCAGTGGTACAAATTGTTTTTTTTGCCAAGATGTGATGCAAACGTTACGTTTCTTCACAGTTCAGCTACAGTGCCCCATGGAAGAATTCCTTCAGATGCACACACATGCATCCACACACAAAAGCTGAACACACACACACACACACACACACATCAGCCAAAGAGGGATTTATCCCCAGACTGCTGGAATCAGACATTTCAATGGCTCTCAGTGGGGTTTCCATGGCTATTCCATGTACAGAAATAATAAGAGGGGACCCTCGCCTCGGGCCTGGCTCGCAACGGGGACAAATTTACATCTCAAGCAGGGCGGTTAAGACCCCCTTCCCCTTCTTTACCCCTCCCTTCCTGCTGCAGCATAACGGTCTGTGCATCTCAACAACCCCCCCTCCATCTACCCTCCCAAAACAACACTTTCACCGCCACCACCACCACTTTGTGCTGCTTCCTCACATAACCCTCTCTCACTGTCACACACAGTTTTCTTAGGCGTTAAGCTCTTGTGTTCACTCTTGTACCCCCTCTATCAATTCAAAAGCTTCCTTGTTGGGGAGTCTCTCTTTCTTTCTTTCTTTCCTTCTTCCTTTCTTTCTTTTTCCTCTCAACAGGAGGAATCCTGCCTCGCTCCACCCAGGCCTTTGATCCACCCGACTCAGAGCTTACTCTATTTTCCTCCCCGAAAAAGAAAGAAAAATCACTTCCACCTCAATGATCCCAATGAAAGAATGCAAAACAAAAAAAATTGGGGGAGTTTGAAGATCGTTCCTTTTGCTTTCTTCTCTTCTCTCTATCCAAGATTCAATAGTTGCATTCCTTCACCCCTGAACAAAACATCAATACCTCATGTCCAAATAGTGTAACTCCAATGGCATTTCTGGTAAGAAGGCTGAAGCAAAACAACTAGCGGCCCTTAAAAATAGACCAAACGACTAACTCATTCGCCATCACAACACAGGAAATGTAATTTTACAGCAGCAGCTCTGCCTGCTATTAATAGCTCTCCCTTGTTCCCAGTCACAATCAGAAAGTCTTGTTTGGATCCACAAGTTTCTGCTCACTCATCAGACTTTGCAGAAGGGATAAGAAACTTGTTTCAAAAGTTCAAACTTCCCCGAGCCTTTCCCTATAGATTTTTTTTTCTGCGTTCGTTCTGGGCTACCCGGGCCTGCGTAAGCCTGCCTCAGGGCTGGGATTAGTGCCCGTCCAGGAAGGTGTTTGTGTGTGTTTGTGTTTGAGTGAGAGAGAGAGAGAGAGAAAGTAAGGTAGAGAGAGAGATCGACCTCTGTGCCCCCTGGCCCCACGCCTCCTCCTCCCTTCCTCCCCCCTTCCTCCCTCCCTCCTCTCCCCTCCCTCCTCCGCAGCAGCGCGGCAGCCTCACCTGTGGGGCACTGGCAGTGGAAGGCGTTGATCTTGTCGATACACTTGCCGCTGTTCAGGCAGGGGCTGTTGGCGCACTCGTCCGTATCGATCTCGCAGAACTCCCCCTCGTAACCTGGCCAATTAGCAAGGGAGGACCAGGAGGGAGATGGATTGGTTAGACGGAGACACAGAGAGAGGCATTTTCACACTGCTGTTATATAAATATACTGCTGTAACTGATTTTAACTATTAACAGAGGCTATATGAATAGGAGTAGGACTGCAATTATTTTCTCTATATTGAAAAATGGCCATCATAATTATGTTTAAGGTGACATCATCAAATTGCTAGTCCAACACCTAGAGATACTCTTCACATAAGACAAAGAAAAGCAGCTAATTCCTCATCAATTATAAATTGGGCTGACCTCTTTCGGAGCTTCAACCATTGCCATGGTAATCAACCTCCAAATCAGTATTTGAATGCTTCGGTTTTTGTTTTTTTTAATAAGTATGTAATACAAATGTATAAATCCCCAAATAGCCCATGAAATAAGGACAAGGATAAGGACATCCCACAACATTATTCATTATTCATATTCAACATAAATTATTATTAGTTATTCTCAGACGAATATCACTGTTTGTTATGTGTAGAGGTGCGTTTGTGTACAGTAGGGCGTCAGCGGCGCTATCCCGAAGCTTCGAATACCTTTGAATATTTCTCACCGAAGCTTTGAAGACCAAAAAATGGTATTCGGACAGCCGTAATTATAAAACAGTTGCTGGTTATTTTCTAATCAATTATTCAACTAATCGTTTCAGCTCTATTTTTGAGATTAATCAATTAATAGTTTAGTTGATAAAGTGTCAGAAAATTGTAAAAAAATAAACGTGAAGAGCGTCGAAATGTGTTAAAAATCACCACAACACATGGTCCAATAGTTAAATACAGTAAGTCCATGTGACTTGTTTGTAAGCCTTGATTTACTGTAATTAGGCAAGACTGTATATAAGAAGTGGACGTAGTCACCATGATGTCACCCATTGGTTTGCTACATTTTCTGTAATAAATCTCTCACAATGTCTTACCTGCCATGCAGATACAGTGGAAGTCTCCTATTTGGTCCAGGCAGGTGGCCTCATTCAGACACGGGTTGGACATGCACTCGTTGATGTCCAGCTCGCAGCGCGCCCCCGTGTAACCCCGCTGGCACTTACACGTGAACGAACCCTTGGTGTTTATACACTTCCCTGC
>CAKAKR010061901.1:22168-33101 GCA_916700685.1 Adelosebastes latens
GTACATGTGGCATGTTGGGTAATATAAATCAAAAACAGTACAAGTCATCACGTCATTTTGGTCATCTTCATCAAAACTTGATAATGCTTCCTAAACAGCTGTTTGTTTACTTCTGGATTCATACAGCTAATAAAGTTGACTGTCAAAGTTAACTCAATTATAACGTGTAAACGCAAATTCGTTTTAATGCCACTAATTTCTTTAAGGCATCAACGCAAAGTTTTTAGCTTATAGCGGACTCAATTTTAAAGCTACAGTGAAGATACTGAAGATACTGAAGATACTGAAGATACTGGAGATACTGAAGATACGCGATCGGACGCTAAATAATGCTCCAAACTTCTGCTAAATTTTGGTGAGGATAAACTGGCATGGCCATTTTCAAAGGGGTCCCTTGACCTCTAACCTCAACATATGTGAATGAAAATGGGTTCTATGGGTACCCACGAGTCTCCCCTTTACAGACATGCCCACTTTATGATAATCACATGCAGTTTGG
The DNA here is from genome assembly GCA_916700685.1 of Adelosebastes latens. NCBI lineage: Eukaryota > Metazoa > Chordata > Actinopteri > Perciformes > Sebastidae > Adelosebastes > Adelosebastes latens. The sequence goes on from CAKAKR010061901.1 coordinate 22,668, forward strand.
GGCAAGTCATAGTCAAGTCAGCACACTGACACGCTGACAGCTGTTGAGTTTGCCATGTTATGATTTGAGCATATATTTTATGCTAAATGCAGTACCTGTGAGGGTTTCTGGACAATATTTGTCATTTTTTTGTGTTGTTAATTGATTTCCAATAATTAATAAATACATACATTTGCATAAAGCAAGTGTGTTTGCCCACTCCCATGTTGATAAGAGTATTAAATACTTGACAAATCTCCCTTTAAGGTACATTTTGAACGGATAAAAAAATGTGCAATTACTTTGCGATTAATCGCGATCGACTGACAGCCCTACTTAAAACTTGTGCAACATTTTATTAAAAATGTATATTTCTGCAAAATAAAATCAGAGTTAATTGCTTTCAACTACTGGACCTTTACACAAATATATTCAAGAGGATGTGACAAGATTTCATAATTCATCAAGCACCAGTAACTCCGTTACATCATTCGTTGCTGCTTCACACCAAAGACTCCATTTGTGTTTGTTTAAATTAATTAATTTGTTTTTTTTATTTATCCCTGTGGTGTTTTATATGCCAATATGGTGATATAGAGGGAGGTGACGAGCAACAATGGTCCCTATCTGGACTTGAATTTGGGATGTTGTGATTAAATACATGCCCAAATGGAGACATTTAATGTTTAGTAGAAGCATGACATGAGTGTTTTGTCTACAGGAGAAGAAGCAAAAGCAGGCGCCTTGATTTTGTCAAAGTGTATTCACGAAAATGGTTTCTGTTATTGCATCTTTATGGTGTTTAGAATTATGAAACATGAGGAAAGTATGAAACAAACAAGGCACCCTGTGGAGATTTCTTCGAAACAGTAAACATGTTAAGGCTAGCTTGGGAGTCTTCTTCTTCCCTGCATTTTGCTTTTCTAGCTTTCTTGGCGTATTACTACCATCTGTTGATCAGTGTGAAACCACTGGCAGGAATGTGTATTGTGCATCACCACAGTGCTTGGGTGCATGCATGTGCGTTTAGAGGCTGAAATTTTTTTGTTTATCCTGTGGGTCACGGGATTCCAGTGGGATTCCTGCGGGATGGGAGTCAATTCACTTTTCATCACGTGACTGGGACGGGACAGGAAAAAAGTCAACGGGGGGATCCGGCACAGGAATCATATTAACAATAGGTCAGTTTATATATAAAAATATATAGTTCAAATATGAATAAACACGGGAACGGGATGGGATGAGAGTCATTCTTCCGGGACTGGGACGGGACAGGAGTTTTTTTGTGGGAGTGGGATGGGACAGGAGTGAAAATCCACTCCATTGTGTCCTCATTTGCCTGCACAAGATAAAACGGGTACCCACTCACCCAAACATTGCTCCCTGACACTACTCCAAAAACTTTAAGGATTAAGAGCATCGGCTAACTAGCTGAAATGTTAAAGCTACTACGAGGAACTTTAATTTTGTGTTTATTTTGGCGGTCCCTGTGGACAAAAGTGGTAGTGTTTTTCCGAGCACCAGAGTCCATTTAGAAAACCTCTCATTTTACTGCAGCAAGGTCTGACAGTCTGCCCCACGCAGTCCTGGTTCTGGTTCTCCCGTAACTCCCTTCCCTCCAGCGGGCCCCAGCAATATGGACTGGGCGTCCAGCAGCGTGGTGTCACTGTTGGCTCCCAGCGGGGGCTGGCGGAGCAGCGAGGCGAAGCTCTGCTCCTGGCCGGAGGAGGCCAGGCTGCTACTGCCGGGCGCAGATCTCTCCACTGGAGCTCTGACCGCAGGGCAAAGGCGCCCCCAAAGGATGCCCCGCTGGAGTCTGAGCTGAAGGAGTTTCTAGTGGAGCTTCATGATTTTGCGTGGAATCAGACCCGGTGGCACCAATGACGAGCATTAATAATAACTATATAAAAATATCCATCTTCTCCCTGATGGTCTCGTTTGCTTATGTAGGTCATATAGAAGTATTTGTTTTAAACCAGTTAAAAGTTCTTCAAAGTAACTTTAAGTTTAAAATATATTGGGAGATTTTTCAAGGACGAAAAGAAAAAAATACGAGAGGATTTTCGAAGAAGACGTTTCGAGGAACGGCTTGTTATGGACTCGGTGGTGACAAACAAAAACAAGGCGAAGTTAGTCTGTGTGAAGGTGGTGGGCAGCAGGACCAAAGTCCCAGCAAGCTTTGCTTCACTCTGCTATGTGGAAAGGATGTTGTCCTTTGACCATTTCCTTATGATAAGCTCCGATGTCTTCCTGCTCTGCCTTGTTCACACACTGTACACACCACAGCAGAAACACACACCTATGTATGCACACACACACACACAAGCAGGAACAGCCCTGCCTTAAATGACATCATCGCTTAAACAGCAACTAGCAGGCAGTAACATTTAAATTCAACTTGAGAGACTTCAGGAACATTTAGAGATGAACAAACTGACTTTAATTCAAGAGGATCACGTGATTCATGTCGGCTGTGAGCGATATTTCACCTCAGCTCTTTTTCTGAAACTTAAGGACTTTTCTTCTTCATAACAAGAAATTACGTAAAGGCCTGGAAACACCTGAAAGTGGCACAGAGAAAGTCATCTGCCCATCTTCACAAAATATTCACGTCTAGATAGCTTGGTGTCGTAGCAACTACTTGCAGAGCTAGTATGTAGATGACTGTAGCAGGCGAGCCAGCTGCTAACGGCTACACACACGCTGTACCATCGATTTCTGTCTCATAACTGTCTGCAAACCCTTTTTGTGGAGCATTTTATACTCTGACAGAGGAGGTTAAATAAAAGTGGATGGTGCAACGGTGCTGGTCACACCATCATATAATTCACACAGATTTAAATGGTGGTGCGACCGGGCCTTAAAGTGATGAAACAGCAGAGACCTCCTCCCTAACCGTGAATTAAGCGTAACCACCCTACCTGGCACACAGGAGCATTCGTAGCTGGTCTCTCCTCTCTGGATGCAGGTTCCTCCGTTATGGCAGGGCGACGGGTTGCAGGGCAGGTAGCGACTCTCGCAGTGCTTGCCCGTGTACTCCAGCGGGCAGTGGCATTGGTAGCCGCCGACCTCGTTGATGCACGCCCCGCCGTTCTTGCAGGGCGACTGGCTCACGTCGCACTCGTTGACGTCCTGCTTGCAGGTCTTTCCTGAGAAGAAGGCCGTGCAGGTGCAGATGTAGTGGGACTCGATGGCGGAGCATTGGCCGCCGTTGGCACACGGGTTTGAGGCACAGGGGTCGGCTTGTTGGCACAGTTTACCTGAGGGAGCAGAGAAATGATGTTCTAGTATAGGCTGTGCTAGGCTTTTTTTCTCAGGGTTTCTTCTGTTTGACAAATGACTGATTTTGAGAAATCTGTAGCTTTTTCTATTTTCCTATCGTGTTTATCATCTTGCAGCCCCTCAGATATGTCTTACGATCACATTAGAAACCGCTGCTCTACTGCCATAATACCATCGTGCCTTACCTGACCATCCAGGTGGACAGCGGCACTTGTACGTTTGGAGACTCTCCAGCTCGCAGGTGCCTCCGTTGCGACACGGCGAGCTGATACAGACGTTGTTGATGGGCGTCAGGCAGCGGCGGTCGGTGTAGCCCAGTCTGCAGGTGCAGTTGAAGTCCACCGTGTTCAACTTGGTCACGGCGCGGCAGGTGCCGCCGTTCATGCATGGCAAGGTGGTGCACGGGTCACGAAACTGGCACCTGCTTCCTACGTATCCGTCCCGGCACCTGAGAAAAGGGAGGCAGAGAGGTCAGCAATATGTTTTCTATATAAGTATTTAATGTTTCTCCCAGAAGTAATAACTAAACATACTGTGTAGCTACTTGATCCCGGCAAAACAGTAACCGGGCTAAAATAAGCTCATATCACCATTTCACAACTGTACACGACAACATTTCCACTTCCTTTCTCACGCTGGCTCGATTAATTAAAGTATGACTGCTTTAAAATTCTGGACTTTGGGCCCCATTTAATTATTTATCAAACAAAAGATTATGAAGAACCACCATTATATCATGAATACAAACAATTTACTAATGATCTAATAAAAACCTTCTTTCCACAAGATATATTGGTCTACTAATAAATGTCCATTCCTTCTTTATTTTCCTCATTTAAAATTAGCATTACAAAGAGTGGAATTGGTCAAAGGGAATTCCCAAACACTATTTTCATCCATCCAGTCTTTTTTAAACTCACGGATTGAAGAGTTCACAAGGGTGAGACAACAAGGGTCATCCCTTTGTGTGCTACAGTGCTTATAAATCAACTGTTCTAGTAACCAACAGGACTAACGATCCATTTCTCTTAAACGATGGTCCTGTCCCTGCTGTTTTTACAACGCGGCAACACGGTCATGAGAAAGTATGCTTTAAATGGGACATTCGTCTTTCTGCTGTGGCCCCCCCGCCCCGCCAACAATGTGTTTCAGGCTGTAAAGCGCAGTGGAGGGAGAAGGGGGGGAGATAAACTCCTGTGATGTTTCTCACAGGTTGCGTCCGAGTCATAAACACCGCTCGGACCCCAGCGAACAAGTTCCCAGAGAGAGAGAGAGAGAGAGAGAGAGAGAGAGAGAGAGAGAGAGAGAGAGAGAGAGAGCTGCTGCCGATCTCAGGGACACATTCACACATTTACAATTACAATGAGCCGAGTTGAAGGACGTCCCCTGAGGATACGCACGGCTCAACAAAGAGGCCACACACACACAGAGCATCCACACTCTCATACCTACACAGTGTGCAGTCTTTTACACACAGGAAGATTACGCACAAAGACTATGCACAGGATTTTGTATATTTACAATTGCATGCATATCCACACATAATACTTTAACACTCTGCAGTGTAAAGAGTAGAGCGGAGGTGTTACTGCCAACAGTTTTAATATCTGATTAATCAGTTTATAGGGCTGTGTATTTGCAAGAATCTGGCGATACAATACGTATCATGATACAGGTGTTACGATTCAATATATTGCGATAAATTGCGATACTGTAAGCTAGGGATGTCACGGTGAGGAAGTTTTCCCACCGGTTAATAAACTGGTGACAACACTGGTGTTACAGATTGCCCCGGACATTTTACAGGAAAAGATGACGCTCAATATATGTGGCACTCTTACTTTGATCTTTAACGTCGGATGGCGGTGTGTCTGGCCTCTCCGGTAGAGCTTTCGCTGTGGCTCCGCCGCGCACACCAGCGATACTCAATATTTTCTTACATCCCTATCTGTTTTAGTCATTTATTATGTAAAAAAACATGTCCTTGTTCCAGGTCCTTTATATGATTATATGCTGATTTTCTCTTGTTTTATTTTTTAATCACTGAAGCCAGACTTCTGTTAATGTTTAATGTTGTCTCAACACAAGCAGTCATACAATAACGTTGCCTATATAAAATCAGCAGAATCACTGTAGGTTTTGAATCTATGAATATGTGATTAAAGGAATAGTTCAATACTTTTCCCAAGAGCATAGGGCTGCAACTCACTATCATTTTCATTGTCGATTATTCTGTCGATTATTTTCTCGATTAATCGATTATTTGTTTGGTCTATAAAATGTCAGAAAATGGTTAAAAATTACAATTAGTGTTTCCTAAAGCCCAAGATGACGTCCTCAAATGTCTTGTTTTGTCCACAACTCAAAGATATTCAGTTAATAATCATAGAAGAGTAAAGAAACCAAAAAATATTCACATTTAAGAAGCTGGAATCAGAGAAGCGATTAATCGATTATCAAAATAGTTACAGATTGGGCGCCTGGTTAGCTCAGTCGGTAGAGCGGGCGCCCACATATGGCCAAGGCTTAGCCCTAGCCGCGGTGGACCCGGGTTCGAATCCGGCCTGTGGACCTGTCCGCATGTCATCTCTCTCTCTCCCCCTTTCCTAGTCTCTATCCACTGTCAAATAAAATGCTTAAAAAATAACTTTAAAAAAAAAAAAAAATAGTTAGAGATTCATTTAACAGTTGACATTAATTATCATTTTAGCATTAAGATTATTATCAGATTAGCTTAGCATTAAGACTGGAAACGGGGGAAAAGTTAGCGTGACTAAGATAACAAAATCCACCTACAGTACCAGTATCTGTCACTTATTGTGTCCAAGTGTCTAAACACAAGCAGTCCTACAAAAACTTTGACTGCTAGATTGACAGAAATGGTTATAAATCAGTAAATATCTTATCAAAGAATAAGCAAACAAGAGTATGAGTTTGACCAGGCATTCAGTGCCAACTGTCAGCACTTGACAGTTTCAATACAGAGTGTGCTTCAGTGTGTTGAGGCCCTTTTTTGCAGCTCTATTTGACACCAAAACCAACCACCTCAGACCTGCCACATTAGAGCCTCCCCAGCGCCACATTCCCATATTCATCAACTTCAGAGATTCAATACTGTTGTCAACAACGCTGGGTGGCCAGGGAGGCTTGGTCATTACAAAAACAAAGCATCTACTCAATAGCACCGGAGACGAGAACAAAAAAAAAAATCTGCAGTATTTGGAATTCTTGTTCCTAATCCGTCCTTTCCAAAAAGTCGAGACACAAGAAAAGCAGCCGTCATGGCACCCTTCAGCAGCTCTCGGGGGCCAAAATGTGCTCGCTTTGACCCTTTTGTCAGCACTCATTCATCCCGAGGACAAGGCAGCATCTATGCCACAGTGTTTGAGCTGCAAGCCAACATTATGGACACTTCAAAGCACCTTGCCCCCACCTTCATGCACGCCCGTTATTCTTCCCTCCCCAGAGAGGATTCGCTTCAGCATCAGACAAGGGATGGGAAGAGGATGAAACGGAGGAGACTGTGGCGCTACCTGAAAGATTTCTGAAAAGTGAATTCCTGCTACGGAGGAAAAATCACACAGGGGATGTCTAGAAATCAAAATTTCCTAGACTTTATTGTTATTCTCTTTGAATATTGTTGTGTTTTACTCTCATGCAGAAACAATATTGTGCATAAAACATCCTGCAGACATCAAAGCGGCCTTTCCACAACATTAAAACCCGCCGTCACTCTCAAATACCTGAGCAGAGCCAGCAAGTCTGTCAGCCCCGAGGGGCTGGCAGGACCATGTCCCCAAACATTCCCAGGGGGTCCACTATGTGTGTGTGTGTGTGTGTGTGTGTGTGTGTGTGTGTGTGTGTGGGTTTAGGGACAGGGTTGTAGGGACAGACGTGTGTTTAGACAGGGTCTCCCTCTCAGGGGATTAGGCAGCCTAAGGACTGTGGTAAGGAAAAGAAAACATCACATGCTAGGCTGCCCGCTGCACAAACAGCAGTAGTGCGTGGTGGCATGTCACCAGCGGAGAGTGGTACCTTAGCTTACTGGCATTTAGCCTGGGAGCATTGGAGCATTAAGGTCAGACAAGCACTGGTGGTGTCAGAAGCTGAAAGCCAAATCTATTACATGCAAATAAAAATCTTTCTTTACAAAATCACACATTCAAGTAAATGATTAAGTATTTAGTCAAGTAATTATATAGCCCCAAGTCACTAATTTGCCCCCAAAGGGCTTTACAATCTGCAACATGTGACATCATTAGACTGTTCACTCAGACAAGGAAAAGTCCCCCAAAAACACTTTAACGGTAGAAATATAGATAGAGCAGGTCTCTGAAAGACAAAGGAAACAGCCTTCTAATCTGATGAAACACTGTGACGTCATACTGTTTATATTTTAGCATATTCTTAACTACCCCCTCCTGTTTATTACATCTATTGCCCATAACATTACATCTGTACATAACTAAAATGTGAGAGACTCCCTACACATAACGTGTTATTAACACGTTATGTTAAATTTAACAATTTTGCTCCTATAGTGTGTGGAGAGCAACGATTTGGCCAAAACAGCACACCACAAACTAACAGATTTCATTCATGAACAACCAGAGTCCCGACTAAAAAAAATGGAAATCTCGCAAAATCTCTTCCGATCAAACGTGACTTTAGTGTAAACAAACATGGTGGACGACGGGCAGGAAGAAGTAGCGATGTTAGTTTTTGCGTGACTTTGTACTGAACATTCACGAAGAAAGATAATGGATGAAATTATGGAGACACAAATCAACAAGTTGGTCCTCCACCTCTGAGGTCCAAATTACTACTACTTTATGCTTCACATTTGCATTAGCCGCCGCCGTCAAAACGGCGGATGTTGTCCTTCAGCTTCAATCAGCTTAATTCCCAATTGGCTACCGTCCTATGACTGCTTCATCGGCTGTCCTTGGGGTTCCCCACACACAACAGGATATCCGATCGTACATATTGAACATGTTTTAATATTTGCAATCGGTGCAGCCAGGAAGGACTTCCGAGCCGATATCTGGAAAGATAATCTTTAGAACCATCAAAAAATCAGGGCTTTGCTGAAGATTGTCGGGAGGGGGGAGTAGTCTCGATTCTCATGTAGTGTGTACCCCGCATTAGTCGCTAAACTGTATTTCGTGCAATGACAATAAAGTTGAATCTAATCTAACAAACTTCGATTAAGGAGCTGAAAGCCAACTGAAACCAACCAACCAGTCACGAATGTACCAAAAAGTTAAGAATCCATTTTTCATGTTACTAAAAATATGAATATACAATCCCGATTTAATGAGATGTCCACTTTGAAATTCAGCAGTTTTTGTCTTATTACTGTAGCTGCTGTGATAGTGAAACTGTACTATTTGTAACTTTGCAGGCTGTCGTTCCAAATTTAAACTTTAACATCCAGAAACTAGTGATACTGTTACTCTGAATACTCTGTTGCAGCTGCACTGATTTAATCTGACAAGACGGACGCATTTGTACATTAAAACCTGTGGTGTGGCTGGAAATTCTTGTACATAATATCTGAGCATCTGTATGGAGTCCCTTAAGAGGACAGTAGGACTGTGTGTGTTGCAGGGGGGGGTCAGTGGAGATCTGGCTGCTAGAGGGCCAGTCCAGTTAAGTCCCAGTGGTGGCGGTGGCGGGTGCTGAGGTCGTGAGGCGCCACACGAGCTCGCTGGAAAAAGGCCGCAGGGAGCAGGTGCGCATGTTAATGAGGAGACGGCAGCTGCTGCCCCCCCACCATTCACCCCCTCCTCCTCCTCCTCCTCCTCCTTCTCCTCCTCCTCTTCCCACCCCACACCTCCCATATCCCACCATTCTGCCTCCTTCCTCTGCATGGCACGCCATCCTACTACTGTCCTCAAGCCTAGACGGAGACAAGGGCCACGCACTGCAAAAAAATAGTTTAATAACTTAGGAATGAGTCGGAAATTGTAATTTTTATGTTTTTTTTTTTCTTAATATGATTGAGTTTGTGTGTGGTGGAGAAATGTTTTTAAAATTTGTTAGAAAAACTGCAAACTATGGCATGAGAACCGATACCAAGTCGATGCCAAAATTCTGAAAATGTGTCGGTACTCATTTTTCCTCAGTACCGCAGGTACCGGGGATCATCGAGACTAACATCGTCCAGTCATCTCGGGGACAATAGAAAATTCCCCTGATGATGCTACATTGTGAACAACAAACCCGTGTTGAGATCGGCAGGAGGAGAGCTAGTTAACGTTAACCATTAGCTGTTAGCAGCTGGTGGGCAGCACAGTACTTCCCTGCTAAATAACGGAGCTAACCGCCAACGTACGGAGGTTGCATTGAGTTACATTATGATGCTTTCAAGCTGTATTCAGTACAAATGAGTATTGGGCGAAAGTAAATTATAACATTGTCAATGTAATCGTAAAATTAATTTTTTTTGCGAGAAACTTGAGGCGGATCATCACGGAATTAATAATAAAATAAAAAAAAAACAGTATGGAAATGCTAATGAAAGGAGTGTATGTTGAAGTACATGGGATTTATTGTTTGATTTTTTTACCATGGTAATGAATTGGGTATCGAGAATCGTGGAATTTCACTGGTATCGGTATCGACTACTAAATTTCTGGTATTGTGATCTCCCTACTTCAAACAGGACAGAAAGAAGGATCTATCTATACGTGAAAAAGATCAATAAATATATAAAAGCCATTTAAAAACAAAAAAATATTAAAAGTGTGAATATATTTCAACAATGAAGCTGACTGGTGTGGAAAACGACATGTAGAGTTGGACATTTTTTACAGTGTTGGTATCTGAATGGCCATCCCCCCCCTCCCTTCCTCACTACTTAGCAGAGAAATGAAGAGCGAGCGAGGAAGAGGAGAGAGAGCGGAGGATGAGTGGGCCCATTGTTTTTCCTCCCCATTCAGAGTTGACCACAGGCCGGGCGTATTCAGCTGTTACACCTCCTCTCTCCTCTCTCCTCTCCTTCCCTCCTCTATGTCTCCTACAAAAAAAGATCTTTCTCTTAATCTATCATTATATATGGCTCATCCCTGAATTTTCCCCCTTTTTTTCTCATCATCGGTTTCACTTCCTCTGTTCAAAGTCGTACGGTCGCTGGCATCCGCTGGCTCCCCTCTGTGCACCTTCTTTCCC
>CAKAKR010061901.1:33121-44651 GCA_916700685.1 Adelosebastes latens
CCTCCAAACCCCCCCCACCCCTCATTCCTTTTCATTTGTAAGACACCACATTAGGATTTATACGTCTCAACTGACTACTGCTCACTCCCCCTAAAACTTTCTTCCAGCGTTTTAGTGGTCTGCGATGTTTGAGGCCAAGCGTAAGCCAAAAGAAAAGCTTAAAATCCAAAACACACACACAAGCAAGCAGCGGGGCAAACAAAGGGGTCTGAAAGAAAGGAAGCTGGAACTGGTTTGGTTGGGTTTTCAAGAGGAGAAAGGCAGAAAGGGGTTGCCGGTAGGAATTTTGGTGTTTACTCTAAAGAGTCTCCTGTCCTGATTCTTAACCCGACGCTCGCTGGCAGCCGCACTTTATGGCTCCTTGAAAAAAAGAAACTCGCACCAGCTTTGAAACCTGGCATCTGCCCCTCGCAAAAAAACAGCCCGGCGTCTCACACCGAGGCCTAAAAGACAAACAGATAGAGCCGTACCTCGGTGCACGTGGACGCACTGTGCAAACACACTCGGGCTGAGGTGCTATAGCAGTAAGTCAACTGTAGCACACGCTAGGCAAAGAATGCTAACAGTTTGCTCTTTAACTTGGCGAGAGCCTGTCAAATACAGCACAAAGCGGCGTTTACAGGCAGCGAGCTTAACGGCCTCAATGAGAGCACAAATGTATAAAATAAGGAGGGGGAGACAAAAGATATAACGACTCTTTTATGGAGTTGACTGTATTCAAAACAAACAGAGCAAAGCAGCTGCTTCAACAAGAAGCCCGGTGAGCGGGATAATCTCAACAGCAGCAGGTAAACTGGGCCGCTGGAAAGGTAAATAAAGAAGACATGAAAAGAGACGCACAAATCAGAAGCTGAGCAAATATCAGGTGTTGGGGAGGTATCGTATAACTGCAGGACAGCAGTGGAATTATCTCCGCGGTAAGGCCGATACTGTTATTATCTTTTCTGTCATCCCTGCCCGGTAGCCCTCATTGTTCTCCTCTACGCTCACTTCTCTTCTTCTATTGCTGCTGCCGCAGTAGCCCGTGGCAACAGGTCCCCGACACTGATGGGATGCATAACAGGGCCGGGCGGCGGCTCGAGCCGGCAGCAGATGTTGTGGTGACATCTGACCCTTGGCCAGGCGTCACTCCGAAGGGGCTTTCCTCAGTGTCGGGCCAATCTGCCATCTGCCATCTTTCTGAGGTCTCACACAGATGGGGACAGAGGCTTTAATATGGAGGCTACACATGTTGCACTGTATACAAATAAAAACCTAGAGCGAGCACACAGATTTCGGACCCCCAATCTGAATCCATTTTAAGAAGCTTAGTGAATTAGGTTGTGCATTTATTGAATTATCGTGCCACGTAAAGCCCTGTGGGAGACAGAATCAGTGTCTGGGTCCATTTCTGTAAAAAACATAATTAAGATTATTTTAGGATTATTCTTTGTTTATCCATCTTTTTAGACATTTGAGCAAAACATGACAGAAAATAACTTATGTTAATGCTGTTAGTTAAAGGAAAAAATTTGGTTTATACTTGGATCATATTTTCATGGTTTTGGAAATCGTTTCTATCATTTCTGATGACATTGTACTTGCCGAAGTAACTGCTAATGTTATAGGAACACGGTGACATCTCGACAATAAAATCTGATATGGCAACAAACACGCAAGCCGACAGTTTAACCAGATCTCCTGCCGATTTCAACGCGGATTTGTTGTTCAAAATGTAGCATCATCAGGGAAATGTTCTATCTTCCCCGGGATGCCGGGACGCCGTTAGTCTCGAGCCCTGATCCCCGGTAGCTACCGACGGTACCTATGGTACTGTAGAAAAATGAGTACGCCATTTCGACATCGACTTTGTACCGAAGTATCGGTTCTCGTGACATCCCTAATTGTAAATTGAATACTTTTAAATTATTTTAGTTGGTCGAACAAAACAAAAAAAAACTATTTGAAGACGTCATCTTGATATTTAGGAAACTTTGACTGACAGTTTTTACTATTTAATAGACCAAACGATCATTAGCTGCAGCACCACTAAGAAGTCATACTTTTGCTTTCTCTTGTCAGACTTTGTTCCTTTCAGAGACGACGGCCAAAAAGATGTACATAAGACACAAGTTGTAATTAACCAGAGTTATGCTTTAACACTGTCAAAATATATTTTCTCTCTCTCTCTCTCTCTCTCTCTCTCTCAGGTGTCTCCTTCAGTGACATAGAGCTTTCAGTCAGGAGTCAAACTGTGTTAGTGGAACATGTTTGTACCTCTGCCCCCTCCCCTCATCCCTCCCCTCATCACTCCCACCCGTTCTCATTTCCTGGCTGTTTGGTCCTGTGCCTGGTCTAAGTCCCCTTTAGTCTTGTCTGATCTGTTTTTAAAGCATTGCCCAAGGGGGGGGCTCTCCTTTCCCCCACACTTCCCTCCTTTTTCTGCCCTCTCTAATGTTTTCCCAGCAGCATATAGTGGCTAACCACTGTGACAACTCCGCCACCACTGGTGGAGAAAATCAACACTGAAATAAACGCTTAAATTCAGCTTCAATCACACAAATCCGAGTCTAGTGAAATAAAAATAGCTCCTCCACTAAAACCAAAGCTGGCACAAAAAAGCAGGCTTGTTGTTTGTTGTGGAACTGAAACCAGAGTTACCACCAAATCCCCACTGGCTACAGAAATTACAGGGGGGAAACGCTGCCCCTCTCTCCCTCTCCTTACATCCATCCTTCTTTTCCTTCCTCTCTAATCGTACAGGAGAGCTGACCTGGCCAGCCCACATCTGGCAGCCTTCATTAGAGACCCTGTTTATTTGGGAGCGTTACGGACACAGCCCATGGGAAAGAGCCAACTCCCCCAGGGACCAACCACTCAGTGTGTGTGTGTGTGAATGTCTGGAGAGTCATAGCAGCTCTAATGACTTCTGCCACTGAGTACTTTACGAGGCTGGGAACCACTTAAAGGCTTTACGGGTGTCTGAAGGTGTAGCTGACAGTGACACCGGACACTCAGGTTGTTACTGTACATGGCGACTTCAAGGTCTGAGCCAGAGCGCGCCAACATGTCACATCATTACATCGTCCCTGTGCCCAAACGTTAGGGGAAAAAAATCAATACAGCAAAAGTATCGCGGTATTGTATTGATACACGGACGTCAAGTATCGATCTGTTACGATATAAACTATTATCCTCTTAACAATCCGGCCGCTATTCTTTCTTTCAGAGGTTGTAGCGGGCTCTGTCTTAATGCTAGAGTGGAGATACTGGTATCATATAAAACTAGAAAAAGGAATCCATTGGTACCAACCATGTCATGTTAGCTTGTTGCTAAATAACGCTCCAAACTCACTCTAAATTTTGGCGCGGAAAAACTGGTATGGCCATTTTCAAAGGGGTCCCTTGACCTCTGACCTCAAGATATGTGAATGAAAACTCTGAGATGAACAGAGTGAAAACTGTATCTCATTAGATAAAACACAGATGTTGACAAGCTGAATAATCTGCAGTTGAAAAAAGGTAATAAATCACAATATATTGCAATATATCTTATCGCAAAATGTTTAAAATCGCAAAAAGATCGTATCGTGACTTAAGTATTGTGATAATATCATACCGTGGGGCCTCTGGTGAGTCCCCTTCATACCAAATGTACCCCTTAAATCAAGACCATGATTAGGCTGTTAGCAGGCTTTGCATTTTTAGATTGCATAAGCAGTATGTTTTAGCCAAACTACAAAATGAACTGTTGGTTGTTAAATGGTAACTTTGCAAGCCAGTGTCTGCTCGCTCAGCCAAAGATGCTTTTAGGGGGTGAAATGCCGCTTTGTATTGTTTTGATATCTAAAAAAGTTAGTAGGATTGTGTGTTTTAGTGGCTAAAAAAAGACCAACAGAATTGTAACTCTTTCAGACAATAAACCATCTATTGTTAGCTGCCTGTGCATGAACGTTGTAGCTAGATACTGTAGCAGTACTCATTGACAGCTAAAGTGCAGACTGAGAGTTGACTCATCACTAAACACAATGCCACTGATAACATAATGTTATGAATAGAACAATGAACAAGTTATTTTCGGTATCACAGTAATGTAGCAACTTTGAAGTTGACTTAAAGTCAGTGAAATACAGATAAAATATTCATCAGTGGCACAGTTAAGTCCTGATGTAAGTTGTAGCTGTGGGCTACAACTTAAGCCTATATTTGTTTACATTTTGGCAAATTGGCACCATTAAAAGTATGCCGAATCAGCGATTATCAGTTAATTTTTGCAATGTACCCATGAATGTTCAGACAACTATCATTGGATTACTGTAATATTGAAGACAAGTTAAAAACGTGAAGATTCTCAGGCAAGTTCTGGAGTAAGGCATGTCCTTTTCTATTATTTCTAAGCGGATTTAAGGATGTTTATTTGCAAAGGACGTCAGAGATAATGACATCCTCGGGGAGTGTGAGTCACTGTATAATGTAAAAAGATATACATCATGTTATTTGCCTAAGTTTTGACTCTGAAAAGACCTCTAGAAAAGCATTATTATTATGGCTCAAACACTACGACTTGTCATGTCTGGATAAGTGTTGTTGCTTATAAGTCTCTGTAGGAAACTTTTTCCTTGTGTAACAGACACCATGATTGGTATCAGTCTCACGATCTGCATTGCTGCTTAACTGAACAAACTGCTCTGTTTCACCACAAAGGCATCACACTCCTTCATTCTCCTAACTATCCTGTGAACGAGCATCAGGCAGTGAGAGTGACTGAAAGCTAAAAGCACACCTGGCAGACAAAGTCAATCTGTTCCTGTGTGCAGCTGAATGGGCAAAACCACAAGTAATCATGGGTATTATGGAGCATGCTGCTGGGTGGGTGAGTGCACGTCCCTCTTAGTTGTTATACTATAACCCACAGACAGGTGGTCTGGCTGAAAGAATTAAAAAAAGAAATGAGGAAGTGTGGTTTGGAGTATGCCCAGTGTCTTTGTCCCACACACACACACACACACACACACACACATGCTGTCAGTCCTCTCAGCCTGCGATCAAAGTTTATGTGATTTATCTTGGCATATGCCAACCAGAGAGGCTCAAATATCACTAATCCTCAGCGCTGAGGTTCAGCACCACCAAGTCACTTCATTCAGCCAGAACACTCTGACGATCAGCCCTCTCACCGGCCGGACTCCTGCCAACGGGAACCCAACACCGGCGGCAGCGGCCATATAAAAGCCTCGCGCTGTGTGTTTCTCGTTGTGTGATGATATGATCAGATACGGCACCTTTTCTTCCCTCGGGCCACTCCGAGGCTGTTTCCTGACTCTGAATGGATGCGTAGAGGGGGGAGAGTAGTGTGTGTGTGTGTGGAGGTGGGGGGGTGGCTGAGATGGACTCTTCTGACCAGAGTGAACAGAGGTGCCATTAAGGAATCCCCAGAACCGGAGAGACAAGGGCTCACTTTCATTGAAGAGGGTGTATACTGTAGCGGTCGCTGCACATACCAGCAGGGAATTAAAGACTCCGTTTGTTATCTAACACAGATATTGATTATGGGATTAAAGTTCTCACATTTTTGGATCTTAAAAGTTCATGCCATCCACACTGAAACCTCCCCAAAATGTTACGCAACATTTCAACACATCAATCGCATAAATAATATAAAGTACTAATGTCAACCAGGCTTGCCGCAGTAGTCTGTGTTACTGGTGTTACTGGTGTTCTGGCATACACCGACTACATTACGTACCTACCGCAGTTTTGCCTTTTTTTTACAGAAATAAAACCCATTTAGTACATTTTCGCGTATCAGCACCATGTTATCAATACATAGTCGAACGCCGGATGCTACAAACTGAAAGTGAAAGTGTCTGCTCCGTACAGCACAGAGTAGCAGGAGTCAGATTTCACACACCGGATGAGAGAAAGTTGACAGACAAGACGATGGCGGAGGATTCGGTGTCATAGCGAAAAGCAAAAGCACTTATTTGTCAATATTTTGGATTTAAACCAAATGCTATGCGGTGCAACGGCGACAAGTGGAAACCTGCTGCCCCACAGCAAAAGCTCAACCGGAGAGGCAAGACAAACAGCCATCCGATGTTAAAGATCAAAGTAAGCGCTCTACACATATTGAGCGTCATCTTTCCTTGTAAAATGTTACAAGTTTCACTGTGACATCCCCTAATGTCAACAAAAAAGAAAAACATAGACAATGACAGTTCAGTTTTTGATGGTGGAAGACGTCATCTTATTGTGAAATGGAATAGAAGCAAATCAAGAGTTTATTAAAGCCCCCGTTAACTGACTAATTATAACCTAAAGTACAAACAGCTCGGGTCTTTGTATCCAACAAGACAAGAACCACATTATTTGTCTATATTTACAAACTAAAGGAATTTCTGTGGCGTCCTTCCAGTCTGGCCTCATCCAGGTCTTCATCTACTACGAGAACCTAAATCCTAAATCATCACGTGACTCCCGGCAATCAACAGGCTGTCAGAAATCGGTTGTATTATTTCATCACGCTGACTAACTGATGATGAAGGTTTGTGATCTCTCAGCAGCGTCCTTCCTCGCCCGTCATCTCTCATCTCTCCGGGCAGAGAGCCGCTTTGATTCTAGCCATTGTGCCACTGGAATTTTGGAGTTATTTTTCCTGGTCTGGATCGGCTCGGCTCTGTCACTGCTCCCTCCTGCTGCCAAGCCTCTCTGCAGTAAATGAGAGGCCTCCTCAAAGCTCTTTGGAGATAAACTCCAGTCAGGATCGCACAAGGCCAGATACGAAGAGGAGATGGTATTTATGGTATGGCATGTCAAGTAGGCATCTCTGTCAAGACTATATAAAACTGAATCCCACTTGCTTGACCTCGACATAACACTCGAGTTCAAGAGCGGTAGCTTTTGGATTGAGGAGAAACCGAATCGTAATCCTGTCAAGAATGAAGTGAGGCTCAGGAAAGAAAACTCTCTGAATGCTTTCATTAGGAAAATATTGTCAGCCTTTATCCTTCACCAACATTAAAAATATATCAATTAACTCTTTACCTTTAACCCAACAGAAGAAAAAATCTCCTATGTTGCTTTAAAGAGAAGTTGTTAACAATATTAGTCTCAAATTTAGAAGAAAAAATCATTTCCACACATAATGAATCAAGCAGCAGCTGGTTGAATGCTCACTGAGGAGACCGTGTCCGCTAGTCCACTCTCTTTCTTTTATCTACTGAATTAATGTGGTAAATTTCCCAAAAAGAACATCTTTGCTGATTTTTTTCTGGCGATCAACTGATCGATTAACCGACTAATCGTTTCAGCTGTAAGTTTCTGCTGTGAATATTTTGCTGCCTGAACTTGATGAACCTAAACTTTTGGTCCCGGCCCTCTGGTGGCACAGCGACGACTAACACAGCAATGTTTTAAACACACACACACATAGAGCTGCAACAATCAATTAGTTGTCAACTATCAAATTAATCGCAAACTATTTTGATAATCGCTTTGAGTAATTAAAAAAAAAAAAAAAAAGTCAGAATTATCCGATTGCAGCTTCTTAAATGTGAATATTTTCTGGTTTCTTTACTCCTCTATGACAGTTAACTGAATATCTTTGAGGACAAAATAAGACATTTGAGGACTTTGGGAAACACTGATCAACATTTTTCACTATCTTCTGACATTTTACAGACCAAACAACTAATCGAGACAATAATCAACAGATTAATCGACAATGAAAATGATCGTTAGTTGCAGCCCTGCTCACTACATCACAAACTGAGCCTTGTACCCGCTCAAACCTTTTCAAAACTGCAAGGACGTCTATCTCCATGTTTAATTGGTCTGAGGAGGAGGACGGTGCAGGCTGAGGCACAATGACGGCTTTGTGGCCCAATGAGGAGGTGGGGAAGGTGGGGAGAGTGGGGGGGTGTGTGTGATTGAGGGGTGAATAACACAACCAGACCAAATTAAGATGTGGCGGGGGGCCAAGATGGCTGCCTGTGGGTCTTGCAGACCTGGAGCCGTGACCCAGGCCAACCCAATCATTTGCCCGGTCAGCGAGCTCTGCGACAGTAAGATGACACTGGCTGGTGCTGCTCATGCCAGGATGGAAATAGAGCCAAAGTCAGCTATTGTTGTTAAAAAAAAAAGCTGGGCAGAGCTGGAGGTTATTGGTTTACATGTGGACCTGACAACATCTCCAAATACAAAAAAAAGACATAATGAAGAACTTGTTTCCATTTTTAAGTAAGGGTGAGGAAAAAAATTCACCTATGTATCGCAATTGTTTTTTAAACGATTTTGAAATAGATTTTTTAATGCCAGAGTCGATATATTTGCTTCATTTGAGTCTATACGGAGGTAAAAGGAAGTTACCGCTTTTATTGTTGTAGTCAGAGTAACGCTCTGTATCCGTCACCACAACAAACAGTAGCCAGCCGGCCGTAGCGAGCAGAAACCGCAGATACGACCTTCACAATTTAAATCCAAAGTGGTAAACACTAAACATTCAGTAAAGTATGAAAACACTTTGGGCTTCACACATTGCCAGGAAAAGCAGAGCTAGACATCACGGCTAAAGCTGCATGCTAACTCTGTCATGAACAGGAAACGTTATCGTATCGTAACTTGCGGTCAAGCCAGCCGTCACTCTCATCTCCGTGGTCAAATCGGACGATGCTACAACTGTAGAGCACCCATATACTGACATTTATGTTAAATGCATTCAAACGGCCCCGATGGAGCTGACCATGGATGTATAAAGAGAACGGAGCTAACGGGAGAGCTAGAGACAGACTTGGCGAAGTAAGCGGAAGTATACTCATTGGACTACATCTGGTTTTAACAAAGGGAACTAAATATAAAATACATATATGGAAATAAGATTGATTGGATTGTATTCACCAGAAGTATAAAACATTACATGTCCCTTATAAATTAAAAAGAAAATACTACTAATTTGTGAGGGAAATGTCTTTAGATTTTTGGGTTGCTGCAAAACATTTTAATAAATAATGCCTGACAATGACTGATATATTAGACTTCAGGACATCTGTTACTACATACATACTGAAAATCAAACATTTTTCTGTATTAATTTAGATATTTATCAAAGTAAAAGTCCCTAGAAGTGTATGATTCAACTTTTTCCCATGGTCTAGTGTTAAAAAAGTTAACAAAAAATCGCAATAAATCGTAATATCGAATCGCAATACTTGTAGAATCGCAATACTTATTGAATCGGCACCCAAGTATCGTGATAGTATCGAATCGGGAGATAGGTGTATCGTCCCAGATCTAGTTTTTAGCAGGTTAAAAAACATCTAGCTGAAGCCATCTGTCCAGGGGAATGAGAGAGGGAGAGAGAGCACTGAGGGCCATTGAGGGTTGGGGACACAATCCCAGGAGAGAGGAGGGGTTGTGGAGGGGTGGCTGGGGGGGTGGTAGGAGGACAGGGTCTGAGGGTCTCTCTGGGAAGCCTCACCCAGATTAGTCACACAGAATTAATCGCAGTGGAGAACAATGGTCGCCGAGCTTCTGGCAACCCCAGCTGTCGCTCCGTGAAAGAAAAGAAATGCAAGATTTAGGGGCTGCGAGAGTTTGGCTGCAGAGGGGTAGAGTGTGGTGGCGGTCACACACACACACACACACACACACACACACACACACACACACTCTCACAGTGACCCCTGTCCTCATCAATGTCCACTCATTTCTGTCTCAGCTCTCTGACCATTTGCCTCCCAGAAATAGCAACACTGGTGTGAGCTCTCGCCCCCTTTTTACAGCCCTCACATGTGTCAACCAAAAATCTGAGTCATGTCAGATTCCACAATCACACATTTCTCTGCACCATTCAAAAGAGAAGAAGAAGAAGTAGAAGAAGAAGAAACACAGATTATTATTATTACAACTTACTTGCACTCTCCATTGCCATCTGGAGTTGCCTCACACCTCCCCTGGTTCAAACACGACTCCGTGGGCATGGAGCATCTTAGACCTGCAAATGGAAAGTTTTAATACACCTGCTGAAACTTTTAACAACTTTTTTTTAAGCAACCAGTTTGTGTCTGTGTGTGTGTGATGCAGCAAATGTTTGTTTTCCTCAGGGGGATCACAAATAGCTCATGTAATACTCCATAAAATGTGAAGTCTAGGTGTGACTTCTTGCCACCTCATTTTTGTGGTGAAAAGGTGGACTTGGTTTGGCAAGTTGCATGCTCCTCTCTCTCTGCAGCTGTCCCATAAAGAATGTGCTATTTGGGGAGTAACACAGCTTTGCAATAATATAAAAAAACACACAACCTACTCTGAATCCACAACTGCAAAGGCATGCGTTTACACATTAGTATGGAAAAAGTTGCTGGACAAGTGTGCAACAGCTCCAAAAAAAAAAAAAAAGCAAATTGATCCAGGAGTGCAGAGAAGACATGTTTAGGATACTGCACAACAGGTGCATGAAATCATATAAGTAAACTTGATTAATGTAACAGTAAACCTGCAGGATGAGTGAAAAAAAAAGCAATGTTGCAATGTTGCAAGTTTACAAAGCAGTGAATGCAACAAGTTAAAAACAAGTTTTTAAGAGCAAATAACTACATTTTCCTTACTAATGAAAGAAAAACATCCCCATAATAAAGTGCTTTTTCCCCCTCTGGATCCACTCACCTCGTGTTAGTGCTATCAGCGACAACAAGAAAGTTAGTTTCACAAAGAAAATATGCATTCCTTCTGGTTTAAAATGGTTGTATAAATCCACGTGGGTTTTTTCATAGATCCGATAGTGTGTCTTCCTCTCCCGTTAGATAAAAATAATAAAAAACAGTTTCACTTCATCCTTGAGTAGTAGATCCACAGAGAGAGAGAGAGTAGCTACTGTGAACTCCGAGCATGAGATGTTGTCACTTCAGACTCCGGCTTGGAAATGACTTGAGGGGACGAGCTGCTCCATCCGCTGCATGGAGGGGCGGTATCCTTATCCTCACTAACACACACAGTCTCAAACACACACTTTAACAGGCACACAGTGTTGGTCCCCAGACAGGCACAAGCTTTATGAAGAGATAATGCATGTTGTTGTTGTTGTTGTTTTCTTTCCCGGGCGTTTTCCCACTGTAGTGATTGGTCAGCTAACAAGTTTGAATCATTAGTCTAGCAATTAGTCTGTGCCAACTGTTTTCATCACACTTATCATGTAGCTAGCTAACTTTAATTAAGTAAAGTAAAAAAAAAATAAAAAAAAAAGTCGTAATATTATGAGAATAAAGTCATTATATTATAAAGTAATTTTACGTGTTATTTTCTTTTTTTCTGGTAAAGTTATGACTTTATTCTCATAATGTTACGACTTTTTTCTTGTAAAGTTACGACTTTATTCTCGTAATGTCACGACTTTTTTTCTCATAAAGTTATGATTTTATTCTCTGAATATTACGAATTTATTCTCGTAATGTTACGACTTTTTTTCTTGTAAAGTTCTAATTTTTTTCTCGTAAAGTTATGACTTTATTCTTGTAATGTTACGACTTTGTTTCTCGTACTGTTACGACTTTTATCTCGT
>CAKAKR010061903.1:0-61112 GCA_916700685.1 Adelosebastes latens
TGTTAACCATCACACTGGTTAAAGTGAATGGACTGAATATTCATATTATTGATATGGTGTATTGTGATGCCTTGGTAACAATGTCTATTACTGGAATATTGAATAATTGTAAGGTTGAAACGAGTTGAGAAGTGATAATATTGATAATATAATATCGGGTTATTGTTTTAATATTGTTACTCATTGAATGTTGGATCCAAATAATGAGAATTGAGATTTTGAGTTATTGATATTAGGGTGCACCCAGTTAGAAAAAATAGTTGGTAACAACTCAGTGGTTGAAACCCTGAGTGTGACAAAAGTAATATTTCATTGCTGAGTTGAAACTGAAGCATCTTTGTGCAATTTATCTGTATACTGAACTCATGGGTATTCATTTTATTTTGTTTGTTATTTTCTAAAATACAAGGTACCAGTGCATAGCTTTTTGTCTACTGTGGTCATTTGATATGGCAAATAACTTTCTGCCTCCTGTTCGAGTTTGGTATCTTCTGATTCTAGTCCAGTATAATTATAGTGATAGGAGCTGTGTGCTACATTTGCTTAAAAGTCACTTGATAATTGAACGGAAACACGCCTACTGTCGGAGTTCCACATATTTCTGTAAGGATACTGTCAGGGTCTCCCTCCTTCCTTCTGCCATCTCTGGCCTGATGGTTGGCTGTCTGTCCTTCCTGAAAAGGATACCATGATGGCACAACAACAACATGTGAAATAGATCTTGAGTAGCTCAACGCGTCTGCTTTCCTGTACTTGAACCATGTTTCTGCACTTAGACCCTCAGTTTGGATAAGGAAATACTCTCAAAATAAAAAAAGAGAAAAAAAAAACTCAGGGGGAAGACATGGAGGAAACCTTTGGAAGAGCAACAGAAGAGGGATTCCTGATCCAGGACCAGATGCCTTTCACAGGATATCTTAGGCCTTTGCTATCATTTTTGTGGGATATAAGTGTGCTGTATGTGCCTTCCACAGGCATGTCTGACTGGGCCATCCACTGCTGAAGGAGCTGAAGGAGGATACGCTGTACTTCTCTGACTCACTAAGAGGGACCACCTCTTGGATGGGGTGACCTTTATTTCCCCTCAGTTAAGTGGAGTGAATAAGGGGAAAGCAGAGTTGGGTGTCTGTCTTTCGCTCGCCTTTCTATCTCCATTTTCCCTTTTCTGTCAAACATTATTCAGCTGAAGGCCCTTACACACCAATGTCGGGCCGTAGGTGAACGTCTGTGGCCTTAGATTTCACGGTGTGTCCCGCACCGTTGGCACAAAGTCTGCCCTTGTCGGCCGCTTTTTGACCGATTCAGCACGGCAGCAGAGCCCGTTGGTGAGAGAAATCACTCTGATTGTCTGTTCAGCTTAAGCGAATCAGTGCACGAGAAGAGAAAAGCGAGGAAAGAAGGCAAATGAGTAAAGTCAGCAGGGCAAACACATCTGGCTCTTCTCATTTTTCATCTTCATCTCATCTGATCATTCCAATTCCGATCCTAACAACTTACAGGACTAACGAGTCATGTGACTAACGACTGATTTTGGAGTTAGTTGAAAGCCCGGTGTGTCGCATACAGTAGCTAAAGGCTGCCTCTGTATGTTGGTATCCAATGCAGAGGGGCACAGACCAAGCAGCAGTATTTGACAAGTTGGGAGTGAGGACGGTTTGGTTTGGGCCTTTTGGGTCACCCCTGGAAGGAGCTGCCCTGGAATGGGGCAGTTTCTTCTCCTTTCATTCAGTTGAAGTGAATAAGAGGGAAATCAGAGTCTGGTGCCCAAAGCTGTTCGTGACAAAATGGCTAATAGGACCCAGAGCTTGGGTGGTAGAAGAACTCTCAAGTCCTCTAACTGCCTACCCATCTGTCCCTTTGTTCTCAGTTTTATATATCAAAGGGGGCTCACTTCTTGGACGTGTTTGCACCTGAATCGGCTGTGAGTGCATTGATTTCTCTCAGGGTGAAAAGGTAGAGCCCCTTCAAATTAAACCAATAGCAGTATAAAGGCGCCAGTATACTCCATCAGAACCACTTTTTTGGATGGTTGACCAGCTCCGGAAACCCCCTGCCCCCACACTTTTCCGATGTCGACAATCTGACATTCACACCCACTTCACACATTGAGCAAGGTTTTGCACAACTGAGTGCAACACTATGAATGCCTTCCAGGAGAGACTTTCACCTTCTAATGTTGCCGTTCAGAACAGCTAAACACAAACAGTTCAGGGCTTCTCATACAACTGGAGTTATATTCAGGTAACTTCTATTTATACTGTGTGTCCCTTGTTTATTGGTAACAATTAGGCTTTGACCTTGTTTGAAGCAATTTATGGTTGTATCTTTGAGACAGAGACACTGGCTAAAGCCAGCGAGAATGGGTTGTTTATTTGTGAGTTTTTAATAAAGTGCCTCCTCTCAGACGGAGCATCGAGGCCATGCCACGCAGATCTTTCATTTGTTAATAAAGCCGGTGGATGTGGTATAATAAGGAGATGGATAGGAGGACAGAGAGCTGTTGTTCTGAACTGTCTGTCACAACATGTCATTTATTCCTGTACCTACTGTTATATATCCAAGGTTACCTATTACTAGTAAATGCTATCATGTCCTCTAAATGAAACACTTCCATTTTACATTCATGGCACAGCAAAGAACGTATACTGCCAAGAAGTGAAAGTCAATTGTTCGTTTCATTGCAACATCAGCTGCGCTTCCGCCATTTTGGACTGAAAGCGACTATCTGACGCCAGTAAAACGTTATTCTATTGTCATATTCTACCAAAAAACACCAGAGTTTCGTCTCTTTGCTTCGATACTCTTTGGGCACAACCAACCTATCTCATTTGAAACTTTTTTTAAATTTAAAATTGCACTGTCCTGATTAAAAATACACTACAACACTGGACCACTAAACTCTTACCCACAACATGTGACTGCAACAGAGATGCTCATCACATCCCCACTGTTATAAGTGAAACTTTGTTGCCAGGTACAGTACAGTGTGTACACTGGCAGGGAGTCTTCTCCATGCAAACAAAGAGGTAAATTGAAACTTAAGGGCAAAACGCAAAATGGAGCCAGCAAGCAGAAAAAAACAATGCAGTTGGCAGATTGATGAACAGCTTCAGACCAGGGGCATGGTCTTCATTCACTTCAGCTTCGAAACGACATTGTCAATTTGCATCGCGAGCGGTCAAGCGCTCTCTCTCCAGATGATTGAGATGACAAATGTTCCAGTGTGTCCTGATTGTGCCGCAGAGTTTTTTTTTGTTTTGTTACATGACTGTAAGTGAAAACATCACAAATGCATAAACCCAAGACATTTACGGATTTCATGGTAGCTTAGAAACAATTTTACTGCTCTTGCTGAAGGATAACTGAAAGCTGGATGCTGAACAGGAGTTGATTTACCGTAAAAAAAAAAAAATGGCACACAGGAATACACCTTCAAAGAATTCACGACTAATGTTTGATTGAAAATGCATTTTTATGGGGTACATATGTCGCAAATACATTTCAAAAACAATTTCTTGTGTTCTTGTGACATGCGTGTGTTTACAGTATGTTCAGGGCTTTAGGCAGCGCCTCCGCTGATGTGTGCGTCTTTGTTCCTCCAGTGCCAGTGAGGTCTCTTACATTATTCCACTCCTATCATGCAGAAATAGCCTGGACAGCCATTTGGCTCGCGCTTGCCATCCATTTGTAATCCGGATAGAGGGGCCATGACTGCTCGGGCCTCGGGACAGCAGCAAAATCAATTGGCTAGAAATGACATCTGCCAGAATCTGCCACCGGAGCGCTCGTAGGTACCATAAATGAAATCACAAGCCCTAATTGTGTGCTGATTTATTCACTTGTCTGAGTGCATCGCGGCTGGACCAGCTAGTAGCCCCAGAGCCCTGTCTGTGCGCTTGGTCATACATAACACATTTATTTATTTACCCACCGCTTCTGATTCACAGCATCACTGGGGGATATATAGCGCACACCACCTCCTCCTCACACCCCCAACGCACACCCGCATGCCCCATTCCTTCGCCTAGACCTCCACATTTGATTAATTCAGTTTTTTTTTTTCCTCTTTTTCGTGGCGGCGTGTAAAATGAAATGGCTGTGGAGACAACTGTCATTTGGCTCAAGTAAGATAAATATGTCCATGCCTGAAGAGGTTAGAGCACGCTTGCGTGTTTGACTGCATTCAGAATAGAGAGATATTTTTCTCCAGCGTTCTTTTTGTTGCCTTTTTGAGGAGAAAAAAACTGTTGCAGGTTTTTCACCATTTCTCTAATAGACGGGTTTCTTATATACAAACATTACTGGGCCTCTTCTAACGCACCCCCCCTATAATAACACATCCTTTCTGATCCCACCCCGTGCTCAAATGTGCCACAGGTGCGCCAAGGTAGCCATCCTGATGTCTACGTGCGGTAGACTTAAGGGTCCCGGTTTGGACCTACCAGACGTCTTCCCTTCAAAATGTAACATTACGGCATACCGGAGTGAGCTTTCCCCCGCCATGGTCGCGTAACATCACAACAATTTAGAGTCTTTTTTTTTTATCAATCTGTGGCACATGACAGCCTGCCGTGACCACCCGCTGCTTTGCCAGCGCTGTGTGACTAAAATGCTTTTGCCCTTGAGGCCTGGATCCATAATCTCCTTCTGTTTTTTAGTAAATGCATGTGATCCCCTCGGAATATTAAACACTTTCAATCCGTCTTTTCTGCGGTTGGTGCAGTTTACTGTACAACACCTTGTCATCTCTGCTTCGGAGCTTGGCTGTGCCATACATGCCGTTTTTTTTCTGCCCCCTAGTTGCGCGCGCATCTCTGTGATGACGTCACACAGAAACCCATCTATTGTGAGACAGAGTCGAGGCTGCTTGGTGATGTCATCTGTGTGTGTGACATTTCGGCAAACAACGGTATCCCTACGAGACCACGGGCGGGTTTGAAAGCATGCGAGACATAATTTCCACCTCATATCCTCTCCCCCCTCTCTCTCTGACGCTCGATAAAGGACACTATTGCCCCCAATGTGCTATTTCTTGCATGCCGCCAGACTCTTTTGGACCGGCAGTCTGCTGAAACTTTAACCTAGCTCTAACACGGGCCTAAATAAAACATGAAACAATGCCTGCAAAAGTGTCAGTGGAACATCAAAAATTGATACAGCCTCCGCAGGCCAGACCAAGAAATTTATCTAAGCCCAAGAGTTCATCTCGCTCTTCCTGTCACCTAGGTGACAGTCATGGGAGGTTACAAGCATGCTTGAGATGATACCACAGGAAGGAAATAGACTAGGGAGAGAACCCTGTTTTTCATTATATCATGGCTATGGGAGGGAGGCAAATAGAGGGAGAGAGCGGGGGACAGCGACGGAGTGATAGGAAGTGAAATGGACTTAAAGAGAGAGATAAAGGGATGGAGAAAGAGAGAGCGAGGGAGAGAGAACAGACCAAATGTGAAAGCAATTTTTGGGATGAAAAAGAAGTGAACGACCTCTCAGAAATTGGGCAGGGAGGAATATCGGGCATATGGGAGAGAGTCAAATTAGAGATATTTGTGTCGCTGAAATCTGCCTTTGATGAAGCCATCTTTAAAATATCAAACATGCCGTTGTGGCTCTCGCTTAAATGACATTTCCCAATATTTGTCCTACATTGCTGTTAGCGACATCAGGATGTGTGAACATGGCAGTGCGGCGGCCAGTGGGGAGATGGTGCTGCGGTATCATTTAACGCGGTGAACAGCCCTGCCTTTTCCAGCTCATTAGCCACCCCCTTCTTTGTCCCAGGCCATTTGATAGCAGCATTAATCTACGGCTCCACTAGGCTTCCTCTCCCTATTTACCGGTATTTCATGAAGATTACACCACTCAACCGTGTAAATGTATGCTTTTTTTTTCTCCCTCTCCTCGCCTCTCTCCCCCCCTACTAATGTGAGGCCCCAAACTCTGTGGAGTACCTTGTATAAACTTCTGCGACATACGGTGGATTAAACAGTGCATTTCCCCCGAAAGCCCGAACAGATGAGAGGCGAGAGTGAATGAAAGGCGATCGAAGTGTTCGTCGGCGAGCCTCGTCCCGCTTGTTCGCTTTCTCGGGGATGTTGTGTGTGTGTTTACCGCCGACATGCATGGCACACTGCCATTAACACCACCGTCCTTTGATTGGGATCATCTTTACTTGCTTGTCTGTCACGATGACATTAAATAATATGATAGAAAAGCCATGTCCTGTCATGTCCTAATATATTAGACATCTTTTTCTCTCTAAATGCTTCTGTTATAGTGTGAAACCCAACAAATATGCATGATTTAAATGTAGATTGTGGTTTATTTTTGTCTTACCACTTGATAAAACTACTAGAAGAAAACTAAACAGAAACATAGGCACTGACATATGTCTTTAAATCTGA
The DNA here is from genome assembly GCA_916700685.1 of Adelosebastes latens. Classification (NCBI taxonomy): domain Eukaryota; kingdom Metazoa; phylum Chordata; class Actinopteri; order Perciformes; family Sebastidae; genus Adelosebastes; species Adelosebastes latens. The sequence goes on from CAKAKR010061903.1 coordinate 6,405, forward strand.
ACTTACCTCACTCTACTCCTCCAAGTATAGCAAAACTAAAGACAAAAACAAGTCTCTCATATGGGAGGCTTTGGCATATGGAACCATATGCCACTCTTAAGGGTAGGTAATCCTCGGGGAGGCGAGCTGAACCCACATCATAAAATACCACAACTACTTTGTCACAAACTTCTTAGAGCCCAGTTTTTCTCTGGATAAAGCAGCAGCTCTGTGATCAGTCTGGCAGACTGCGACTCTCATGGGGTATCTGACTTTTTTATGGGGGAAAGACAGGAGACGCAAACTCACTCTGCCGAGAGCTTGCCATTCATCTAGACATGAGAGGTTTGGGCGTATTTGGCATTTAGAGAGTCAGTGGCATGTTTGAAGGTGAGTCCATTCATTCTCCTTTTCCCTGCAAGAGTTTGCACTGTATAATGAAACTTGAAATCAGTTGTCTGACAATAAATGGCAATTCCATCTTTTCATTGTGGCATTTACTGCGATGTTCCTTTCCAACCGCTTCTCCTGGAATAAGTACAATTGCTTAAGTGTGAAAAATGTCCGACTCAAGCAGCTCAGCGTCCCCGAGTGATGGAAAAAAATATAAAGAAAAGATAACCGTGAAAACGAAATTGAACTTGTTGACATCGATGAGGATGTGAAACATATCCAGCGTTTCCCCCATCACAGTGCCCATATCAATCCACCTCATGCATATGGCTTTTTCTTTTTAAATCACAAAACACAATTGGATGGAAGAAAAACACCTTAATCCTTTCCTCAGTCCCAGCTGGCCAATGTGAAGTTCAATTCCAGGCTTTTATATTGGCCCAATAGAAGACACTGGCTGCTATTTCCCAGCCTCCATTAGCTCTGTGTGACTTTAAGACCTCTGACTTTAAGACAGATATTAAACTGGAATGACCAGAGATGGCATCGGTGTCCGCCGCATTGCCACCAGTTTCACAGCATTCATCTTTTTTTCGCCCGGAAATGAGCGATCATAGATTAATTCAGCAAATTAAGTGCAGCACGTTGCTATTAGAGGTGTCGCGTTTGCTTAAAAAGAAAAATCCGTTGATGTAAAGTGAAGCGCCATGTTCATATTCTAAGAGTTTCTCAAGAGATCCAAGTATGCCAAGGATGGCCAAGTTATGAAAGAAATGAGACTTATACACAGCTTTATATCTGTAGCTCCATTAAGATCTGACGCCTTTGAAGAAAGACAGCTTCGCGAGGATGTGTGGGCGGCGGAGAAACGGACAAATAAGACACATCACAGAGGTAAACGGTCCAGCGCTTGTTTAACGAGTTATATCAGAGAACCATCAAAGGCCAGTTGGCTGCGCTAATGCGCCCGGCACTCGCGCTCATCAACGTGTCACCGTCAATTGTGGGGCTAACTCTCTCCCTGCAAGCCCCCCCCCCCACCCCACACACAGCCCGCTTCCCCTTAGCAGCAGATGCCGCATTGAGACAACAATTACACGTGCTTGTGTCCTCATCAAATGTGAATGGTGGATGTCATCGGCATGCCATCGACCCACACACACTCCAAGTCTTGTTTATGCACAAACAAATTAGCCTGCGCCTCGCTCCTCTGCCATTCATTCCCCCATTCAGGATGAGAAGATGTGACCTCGCGAGTGTCATCATACCAGCTGAAAACAGTAAATGCCCTTCCCCATACACTTCATAAGAGCTTTCCAAAAAAAGAAGGCTGATGAAAAGATGGGCATTAAAGCTGCAGTGGGTAGAAATGGAGCAAATATGATTAAAAAAAAATATTTTTATAAAACGGTCACTATATCCTGACAGTAGTGCATGAGACAGGTAATCTGATAAAAATCATGTGCCTTTGGGTCCTCCGGTGCTCTTAAAAGCATCTGCAGGATTTCACAGACCGGAAGAAAACAACCAATCAGAGCTGATCTGGAGCCTTGCCGTCTCTGAGCAGCTGTCAATCACTTGCGAACTCTGATCAAACGGTCAAACAAGGCAGCGCTGATCAAATATGAATCAATATTCTGTTACTGTCATCTTGTAGTGTGCTGTTTAGCTGTAAAATGAGAAAGTTTGTGACCCGGCAGCCATGTTGAGATCTCTTGAGGAAATACCAAGCACCGCCCACCAGCCAGAGCACAGCCAATAGGAACTCTCTCTCTCTGAAATGACCTGTGATTGGTCAAAGTCTCCCGTCACGGGCTAGATTTTTTTTAAAGCCTGAAAACAGAGCCATGAGGAGGTGCAGAAGTGTAGTTATCTCTCAGAACACTTGAATTACAATATGCTGAAAGGTTATTATGGAATTTTTGCCCAATGATGCCAAAAATGTACTGCCTACTGCCACTTTAAATACAGCATATCCCTTATTCTAAATCCAAGATACTGCCTTGGAGCTTTACAAAAATTTGAATCACTCAACAGAGTTGATTGAGAAGGGTCCCCTCACAGCGTGTATTCAACAGAACTATTTAGCATCATATTTATGTGAAAGCAATTACAGTAGCAAAACCAACATATGAATAAGCTGCCCCACCAAACACCTCCACCCACTTCCTGGATAGCACAAACAGAGAATGATTACAGACCATTAGGCAGAGCCAATTCTGCCTGCCAAAATTAGAGGAGATGTAACTTTTCCACATTTTTTTTTTCTTTTTGTTATTCTTTTTTTTTTTTTTTGCCGGGTTTTGTTTTGGAAGGAGGAAGTGGTTGTCAATAAGCATGGCCATGATAGTGTGGAAGCACTGCCAGTTCCAATAAAGCGGCAGAGAGATCACCGCAATGAAAGGTGACCTTGGCATAATTGAGATTCATCACAGAGAAAGCCAGGCGACTGAAGTGATAGGGATGGGATCAAATGAGGAGAAAAAAAACACGGAGGGGGGGCGGGTAAAAACACAACATAAATACTACTTCCATTTTATGGGGGAACAGCCAACTGTTGGTTGGGTGGCAGGACCTGAATCTCAATGTCAATGACTGTATTTATTTTGGCCAAGACAGAAGGCTTATAGGCGACTCTGATCCTCTCCGCTTGTATTCTATTTTTGAAAGCGGAACACATGTGAGATGATTAAAAAAAAAAGCAGCGCCCTCCGTACCGACAAAAAGAAAGAGGCTGATTTACAGCGCTCTGTACGCTCCCTGGATGAGATAACAAACCGGCTGCATGTAAGGATGCACATGTTTTTACCACAGAGAAGGACAATGACAGCTCTCCATCACGTTTTAACTTGTGTGAGGCAGCGTGGCATTGCACGGTGTTAAAGGCACTCTGGAGAGATGCAAACACAGCGAGGGATGAATGGAGGTTAGAGGGGGGTGCTGGCACGTATGGGGATGGATTATAGTGTCCTTTCAGACCTGCACAATATGCATGTTTGGGCCTGGGCTGGAGGCTTCACATAGCAGCCACACAGAGCTCCTGGGCTGGGGGGTGGGGAGGTGGGGGTGTGGGATCCCCCAGACATCCAAGGTTTTCTATGGCCTACAACAATGGCCCACATTCTGGGTCCACAACCCACCTGGCCTCGTCTGATAAATGGTTTTGAAAGAGGACACACACTGCACCCAGTCCAGCATGTAGTTCATGTGCCCAAACACTTCACCGTTCGTTGCTATATTCAATTTCTGCTTCTGTGAGGAGGATTTCTCCGGCATTCCTTTGACATCAGATACCATGCATGCCTGACCAGAGCTCTTTCTGGATGGACCAATTGCTTGCTGTCGTCTATGAGAAACTATAAAGGAAGAGTGTGTGGCATGATCTATGGGCAGAAATTGAATATAAAATGAATAAATATGTTTTCTTTAGTGTATAATCACGATATACATAGGGAGCGAGTCCTCTTCACAAAGCCGGCCGTCATGTTTCTACAGTAGCCCAGAATGGACAAACCAAAAACTGGACCTGGCCATTTGCATTTTCATATTTTTGTGTCGGCCACTGTAGTTCTCCTACACACTTGGCAGGCGGGAGAAGTTTCAGTTGTTTGCAATCTGCAACCTCACCACCAGATGCTGCCAAATCCTACACACTGCACATCCATAAAATTGAGGGACTCTCAACAGACAGTTGAGCCAAAAAGAATGGTAAAAAATCAAAACAGCTGAGGCCAAAATATCCTGACTTTTAGTCCCTAATTTTGGTCAAGCTCCAATAACACTTAATCCTACATTTCCCACAATGCAACTGGATAGTGTCATTCATCAGACCTTCCCTGCCTCCTTGATTTCATTGTCTTTCAAACCCCACACCTCCAGTTTGTAGCGCAGGCTGTCTGGGATGAATTTGCATTTTAAAGCGATATCCAAGATGACCCTGATCACCATCAGGTTATTTTTTTTTATCATCCGGTCTCTCTCATTCGATTCACATATATAACCTGAGAGCCCGCCTTTCCAATTCAAACTGGCCAATCAGGTGAAAACTCTAGAACGGAGCGTTGACAGGATTAACAACAAATATACAATGTTTTCTTAATTAACTCGTAACAACTAGGCCTCGATACATCCTACAGTATATTAACATTAACACTGTACCATCAAAAGAAACATTATTTGTACAAAATTCAGTATTGAGGTTAATTAGCTGTCATTTCATCACACAGTCAATATCCAATCAAATCTGATGACCCGCCTACTCATAGACCACATAAAAGAGCTACTGTTGAGACGTGTTTCCTCTTTAAGCAGAGTCAAAAATGGCTTCCACAAAGGCGTCAAACTCTCCCTGAAAGGACTTAAACTTTGACAGGTTATGGCTTTGATTACAGCATGTCATTTAATACAATTTTAAGACATAAAATTGACTCTAATGCCGAGTACAATTTTTCGTCTTTGTCAGTGTATTATTAAACTATAAAGGAAATTGTGTGATTCACCTTTCTTAACAAAAGACCTACGGAAATAGTGATTAAGTTGGTGCAAAGGCTGAGAAAGTTCAAGAGCCTCAACAGAAAAGTGTTATATTGCAGCGTCATGCCCGTATCGAGAGAGCTTAGAAGAAATTTGTGGTAGATGAAAAAAAAATCCTGCTGATGCTGCACAAACAACAAGTAGCTACTTCCATTTTCTATAATTAACCGGCTTCATAATCTTTCGAGGATTAAAAGGCCAACTAATGACCAAAAAAATGGGATTTGGTAAAATCAAAAACGGATTAATTACTTCTCATACTTTGCAAGGTGACAGTAATTACGTTCATCCACTCAAACAAAAAAAAGGGGAATAAAATAATTGACAGACACTTAATTAAAGGTTACGGCTTTGACGTAATTGTGAAAGACAAGACAATTAAAAGTCCTATTATTCAATCAAGATACACATGGAGTAATTGGTGCGTTGCTCTCTGGAGGGCTGGCGAACGCGGGCTCTGCGATGGATGGAGAGGGTTTGGTAAACATTGAGGGATGGACTGCTGCATCCCTCTAACCCATCCAGACAAGGTTATTGCGAGGGTTCAAACTTCAGAAGGGCCCAGGAGGGAACTCAACCCCCTCTATAACAGATTATGGTGAGCCCCAGAAGAATTGAGAATGTGAAAACCGCCCATTAATGTCAAGGTTATATCAGTGAGACGCCTCAAAAAGTCAATGGGCGAAATCCCAAGAGGCTCTCTGTGATTTGTTACCTGGACTTTTCAGACAGCGCTACCTCACAGACATGGAGAATCTGGTGGATATAAAAGAGCCGGTCTGGCTTCAGCGCGCTATGTTAAAACTCACTGATTTGAAGTATGTGCTGCATTTGCAAAACATCAGGCTGTCTCGATATAGACCACTGCAATTGAATAGCACAGTATGCAAAACTTTGTCCATGAAGCTGGATTCTACATTATTTTCTTTGATTGGTTGGCGAGAAAAGAATATTAAGGAGACGAAAAATACTTGAGGACAAGTAAAGTAAAAAATATTATCCATGACGGAAAACGTCAGATATGCAACATATATTCCTAGGTTTGATCTGAGTTGAATATATAATACTTATATCGCCATGGTAAAAGTTTATTTTAGTGTAGAGGTGTGTATGTATCCCAGCGTATACATGGTCCAAGATCTACTACAAAAGCAACCCAGTCAATTTGAAATGATACAATACACTACAATTCTAAATCCAAGTCATTTCATTTACAGTTTAATGATGAATCAAATCAGATGTGACACTTTTTTTCAATTATGACTGATTACAACTAGATGAAACATTAATATTGTCTTAATTCATAATACAAGTATCTAAAAAGAAATGCCCCAGAATACTATGTCTAATGCATGTGTACCACCTTTTCCCTGAAATGTTGCCCACTGGAAATTGTCATATCATAAGTCATAGGGATGTGGTCAGGGTGGATGGTGTGTCGGTTAGGTTTAGGCAACAAAAGCACTTAACTAGTTGAGGTTATGGAAACATTGTGGTTTTGATTAAATAATAATAAAGTAAAAACGTCTTTCTGTGTCCAAATTCCAGTCAAATTTAGTTGAACATTTTACAGATATGTTTCATTTTGTGACTTGGTAAATACATTTATTAAAGTGTTTACCCATTATGTTGATAAAAAAGAAAAAAAGATTTCCAGGAGACGGTGTTGGACGGATAAGATACAAGAGCAAAAACAAAATGCAAGATTCACTTAAAGCTACAAGAAACTTTCACTCAGTGTTGAATTTGGCGATCCCAGTGGACAAAAGAGCACCAGAATCCCTTTAGAAAACCTTTAATTTTTCTGCAGCAGGATCTGACAGTCTGCCCCTCTCAGTCCTGGTTCTGGTTCTCCCGTGCCTCCCCTCCCTCTAGCGGGCCCAGCAATACGGCCTGGGCCTCCAGCAACGTGGTGTTGGCGTTGACTCCCAGTGGAGCAGCGAGGCGAAGCTCTGCTCCTGGCTGGAGGAGTTGCCGCTGCTGCAGGGAACGGAGCTCTCCACCTTCCGCCGGAGCTCCAACTGCAGGTCGAAGGCGGCAGCAAAGCCGGATCTGGCTCTGTTCATGGTGGGCTGGTTGCTGCCGGAGGCCCCGCTGGAGTCTGACCTGAAGGAGTTTCTGGTGAACCTGTCTGATTTTGCCAGAATCCGACCTGGTGGCACCGATGATAAGCATTAAGAATAACTATATAGAAATAGCCAGTCTTCTCGCTGATGGTCTCATTTGGTTATGTAGGTCATGTAGAGGCATCAGTATTAAATTGAAACTGTTTCATAACCAGAAAAATGCTCCCCACATCAACTTAAAAAAAAAGTTTTTCAACAGTTGTATAGATTTTGACAAACTGTACACCAATTTTGGGTCAGATCTTTGGTTGTGTATTTTGTGGAAATTCCCTGCTGATTATGACATCACCTAGACAGACGTAGCAGACAGTCAGTCCCAAACTTGGACAACAACCTTATTCAGTCTGAATCTCTTCAAACTCATAAAACTCAAAAAGTCTGACTCTCCCCTGAAGTGCATGTAAGAGGCCATGACTTCATGTCTGTGATATCTAGGTCAGACTTAATCAAACGTCAGTTTCTCAACCCACATGACTGATTCGGAGAGCAGCCATCACTCACGCCTGCCTCCTTCTGACTCTGTCTCCCTCTCTCTCTCTTTCTCCCTCTCCACTTTAATGGACAGTAGCATGGAGCTCTCCTCAGGTGTGCCAGCCAAGGTAATATTCCTCAGGTATCCTTTAATTACCTACCATTTAGTATTCATGGCCCAGGTATTCATCACCACGTTGCTCATTGCTCACTGGCTGAGTGATGAGGATTTTCTTCAACAATATGCACTTCCCAAATGGAATTACCCTGCCCAAGAAGAAAGGGGTGGAGGGAAAATGAAAGATTTGCCCAGACAGACAAGAGAAGAGGAGGTTCTGCTGATGAATGACAATGAAGCTGACATGATACGGCATCTCAGAAAAGTCTTAAATAGGTCACAATATGGCTACGAGAGGAATGCATTTCTTATCAAATCTGGCAGAGGTGCCTTGCATCCAGTATTGTTTTTTTCTCTACATGACATCAATTAACAAAGACCATAAACATAATTGCACAGCTGAATCCTATACTGTCTAAACCCCCCATAGCTATTAATCTTTGACTGGCTAGCCATCCATCAAGTTCTTAATTATGAAGTTACATTTGTTAATTTACATTGTCAAAACACCAGCTTGTAATTGGCTCATTGTTTGGTCATCTGCTCATCCCGGCTATTCTCTGCAAACAGAATGTAAAATTATGTTTCTGTCCAATCGCACCAGATTCACATTTAATTTGCCAAATCACGTGTTCTCAGTGAGGCTGCATTCTTCATCATAGAGAATTACATTTAAGCAAATATTGTTTCAACATTTTTAGCATAACTGGTGTTCAAATGCAGCCATTATGTGAACTGTAACGCACCGAGATATGAAATCCTACTGCGGTGAATATACGGTAATTGTGCATCAAAAGAACAGCAAGCTGTATCCATGCGCTTTAATGCGGAAAATATGAGGGTGTGAAATGCACAGCTTCATAGACGCACCAGAAAGCCTTTGTTCAACTGGATGTGCCTTGAAGGAATGAACAATCTAATCAAAGCTTGTTCCCCCTGAAGAATACTGTTAATGAGTTGCAGCGTTCTCGACATTTTCATTCTGTCTTGTGGGTATATATTCTAATAAATCTTGATGTCTAATTACCACGGAAAAGCTGTAAAATGTTCTAAAGATGGACAGCGTCAGTGCGTTGTAGGCCAAACACATAATGAAACTATCACTGGCATACATTATTTAGAAAGCTGACATTTAATGGTGAAAACATTTTGCTATTTACATATTTCAGATGGAAATTATCAGTGATTGCAAGGCCACAGCAGATGTTTAACAGGTCAACGATGACGGCAGTTCTTTCGCGCTAAATGCTGTTGTCGTAGCAGCGTTTCGCTCCTCTGATTGAGCCGTTTGACACCCGCTGTCACTCCTCAGCTACCCACACGCCAGTCCAGGAAAGCACACAACAGATGGAAATGGGGATGAAAATAATTATGCTAATGTTTGTTTTTCTTTTTTTTTTGTAGAAGCATTTCTCCACTTCGGATTCCAGTTAATGTTGCAGTGTCCATTGTCGGTCTGACAGCCAAGACAGCCTGGAATGCTAGTCCCCGCTGGAACCAAACCCACAAAGTGCTGTTTACCACTGTGACACATTAACTATGCCACTTGGGACAAGTAGTCTGCAATTTTTTTTCATTAAACTATTAAGCCGTGATAAGAAGACATGATAATCCCCATCCTCTCTTCAATCTTGCCAGCCAGACCGCTCTCTCCCTATCAGGGAATGGATTCCAAGACGAGAACATTTGGCGTAAGTCATATGTCAGAATGCAAAAGAGAAGAAGGGAAGAAAAAAAAACACACATCCAGGGAAATAAAACGACATGGCCAAACAATGTTAGAAATATCGAAATTGCATTACTTTTGTGGGTTCACAGGGGTCCGTTTAAGCTGTCCTTTAATGTGCCTTGGAAGTGTTGTCACCGAGATTGGCAGAGAGAGCGAGGAATGAGATGCGAGCAGCAAAATGTCTAAAAGCAACAGGGAAAACTAAAAAAACGAAACAAAAATAAGATGGTATTGCAGGAAATTGGGATTAAATGAGTAACGCTGTGATACATCAGATAATTCATAATCTTACCACTTACTGCCATTGCATTACTCTAGACATTGGAAGTTGGAGGAGAGAAACACATTATTAAACCCCAGTGTTCATGCTACTAAGGTGGATGCCGACTATAAACTAAGTTAAAGCTTTCAACCAAATCATTGATCAGATTACTTTGAGTACCACAAAGAGTCAGAACGCTGAGAATAACCACTCAGTTCTGTCAACGCGTTCTCATTCCTACTCCTCACATACCGCTGCTTTAACACGCTGCTGAAACTAGAAACTTAAGGAATCCATTGGTACCAACCATGTCATACTTGTCGCGAAGGAGAGAGGGAGGGAGGAAGAAACCCCCTAATTTTGGTTTTAAAAGAAAATTTCACCTGTGGGGGGGGACTCATCAGCACTCACTGTATTCTGACAATTTCTTGTAAGCTGATTTATTTTTATCCAGATTTATTTATTTATGCATAAAAAGGGCCATTTTACTTTTGTTTTCCTCATAACAAGTAGGTAATTCCGACACATAGTTCAATGATAAAAACACAACATGAAAATGTCAGTTCAGCCAGGGCTCCATGAGAACCAATCACAGCTCCACAAGAAAACAGAAATGCTTTCAACAGCCCACAGAGGGGAGAGAGCATCGGAGCCACTCAAAAGCCTGGAAACGAAAAGAAAAAGAAAATCTGACTGAACTGCGAGGCAAAAACAAACAAGTATTTGTCTCTATTCTTAACATGTTGACTACAAGTACAGAAGCAGCAGCAACATGTTTCATCTGATGCCTGAAGAAAATCAAAAAGACTGAAATATCCTGCTGCTGCTGTCTGCACACTCATTTATTTGTGTGCAACTGAAACACACTTAACCCTTCCTTTGCTCTTTTCAAATTTGGCTTTTTTTAATTAAGGAATGATGTCTGTTGAACAAGTTGCTGTTATTTTTTTCTGATTGACCCTGGATCAGTGATCTCAGTGATGAAGAACGTCCTGTTACAATTCAGCATATCCTGACATTCTCTTTTGTAATTTGGGTTTGTTAACAGTTTGAGCAATAGCCAACACATTCTCATCCCAACTCGTCACATACCGCCATGAGAACCGGCTGCAATAGCAGGTGGTTGCCAGTTTTGCCAACAGAAGTAGGTTTGCTGAGCCTGCACTGGAGGTCTCTGCAATACCAGGACAAGGGAGAGAACCCATCAGAGCAAAGGTTAGGGTAATGGTAGATAACCCCGTCCCATCATGTTTCTCTCTGTGTTCTTTACTCTGGGTGCCCATGTGACTACAAATCTGTCTGAAGCTATTAGATATCTCTTGACAGAATCTCCTTTCAAAATGAGGACGGTATCCCCGCTGTGTGCTTTTAGTTGTTTAAAGGATGGGACCAGCATATCTTGACAGTAAAACACTTTGTGCACCCACAGGGATTCAACCGAAACATGGATTCACTATGCTCTGATAAACAAGGTTCACAGGAAAACCTTAGAAGGCCTAAAGCCACAAACAAAACTCCATTTGACAGGCAAAGTGGTAGGTTCGAGACGTAGATCGAGTATACCGAATAAACCCCAAAATAAGACCTACCCAGATGCATTGTCTGCACCTACTGTTCCACCTCAGTACTGGGTCAGGTCTTTCTTAAGTTGCCCTGTGTCTTGTGTAGGGCTGGGTATCGGAACCAACTGATACAAACCAGCACCAAGTAGTATCGAAACTTCTCCAGTCAAACGATACCTACAATCAATCCTTTTTGTATCCAGATCTTAAAAAAAAAAGACTATTTGTATGGTTTGGCTCGCTACCAATCACTGCAAGTGTTCTTCAATTTAATACAATGTATGATCGGCCCACTACCGCAGCAGCTAGAACCAATGCAGCCGGGATTGACTGCCTGCACACGGCTCTGAACACGGAGATGTCTGAGCGGCGGATTGAAGCTAACAGTGCTGACAGAAATAACAGTCTTAACCTGGGAGGGAACCGGTTGGTGGTCTTTATGCTTCCATGACAATGAGGTCCCGTCACCGTGGGTCGGTGGACGCCGTTATCATTGGTAACCACTCAGCGCTGTGCAGTGTGGCGGGGGAGGTAGCCAGTTGGACACACACAGCCTCCATTCACATGATGGGAGTTGAATGTATTTAAGTACTCTATTGGTATCGGTATCACTTTAAGGGTACTGGTATCGGTACTGGTATCATCATTTTTTAAATGATATCCAGCTCTAGTCTAGCGTCTGTATAACATCTGATTGGACTCAACAGTACTCAAGAAAAAGACTGACTAAAGAAGCAGCATGTGTTGCTGATATCAGACAATGAAAAAGCAACAAATTACCAACTTGAATTTGTCCTTCGTGATGAATTGATGAATGTGTTGCATCTGCCTTTGTGTTTGCTGCGCATTTTAAAATTTGTGGCAAGATCATTTTTAATATGTTCTCTCTATTTGCTTGTGCCATTTCAAGTTGGCAATGTGCTGTGAGATGATAAAGATCAGTCAACAACTTTGGTTAATGCTATTTTCCACCTGCTTTCCTTTCATGATGAGAAAACATGGTTATTGCCTTTTTTTTTCCCTTTTTACAGCAACCTTGTATTTGCAAGATATCAAACTCATCCATCACATTTGAGTGAATAAGGTTAAGGATATCACACAACCTCACATGGACCAAGATTGTCAAATTTTAGTATAGTATGCCAAGTCAAGCTGTTTATCAAATGTCACCCCAAACTGCTTTTTTTTTCAACCCAGCAACAGATGAATAGAGAAGACACACTTTACAGAGACTGTTTAGGTTGCACCCTCTTGCTCGCCGCCCTGCACCAGATGAGAGTCCCCACTGACAGAGATTACAGAAACCAGATGAAGAAAAGCTTCAAGCTGTCTCCAGGCTTTGCACAGAAAGACAACAAGGGACATCATGCTGCATGCCACCTTGTTGTTTCTTTTGTGCTGTAAACGCTCGGTGCTGGGAGAACAGATGAAGAATGTGCGCCTGTTAAAACTCTACAATGAACCTCTGTAGCTGGCTGTTTAGATTTGTTTTAATTATATTTCAGCTGGGGGCTGAGTTCAGAGAGAGATTCCTCCAGGGTTACTTCCTGTCAGCGTTAATACCCGTTAGAGACGTTGTTCACTGATGTTCACTTCCAGCAAGTTTTTCAGGATATTCTTTCAAACAGTAGTAGTATGCAATTGTATGGAATGTAAATAAATAGATGCCATTTTATTTGTTGTTGCTAGTGAGCACAATAAAGGTATCCTAACTGCTTGTTAGTAGTGCAAATTAATGCACTATAATCTTTAATTACAACAAAGTTAAATGTAAGATGGTTGCACTCGTTGCGTTGCTGTGCATGGAAACTTTGCGAGCAAAAACACCTTTGTGACAGCTCAATACAGCCCATAGGCCTACTGATCAGTTAAAATTCCTAGTTAAAGTAGAGGTGTGTTGCGCTTGTGTCCTACTCCTACTTGTCTTATCAAAAGTGAGGGAAAAGATTGAAACGTTGAGACCACACAATAATTATCTCCTCCTGTAATATTATGGTACACAATACCTGAGTTCTCGTAGCGTTGATGATGGTGCACAATGACATCACCAAAACTGTCCAATTAATAACCAGCCTGTTCTCATTCCCAGGACCTCAAATACCAACGCTTTGTCACCGGCCTTTCCATTAATTACAATGTAAACCCATCCTCGGCAACAGTAAACGATCAGGGAAAGTGCTGTGGTGACGTATTATAAAGAGCAAAACAGACACACCGCGCAGTCACGAAGGGAGATGGATTTGTCCAACAAACACAAGACTTTTATCCAGGAGACCGCAGTTCATGTCCCGTGCGTTAACTTTCACTCTAACTTTACACTTTCAATTTTAAGCCCAACCATTTTGTTTTTTTCCTAAACCTAATCAAGAGGTTTTGTTTAATTCACAAAATTAAAAACTTGTTTACTGCAAACGAAATGTGAGGCCGAGGGGTCTGACAAAGCGTCAGTATGTGACGAGTTGGGATGAGACCATGTTGCAATCGTACATGGTTTGAATTTTTACATAACTCATCTGTTTAAATTATACGAAGACTTAAAGTTAAGCATAATTGAGGGAGTGGCCGCTTTGATTGACAGGTGCCGTACCAGGTCGCTAGCTGTCTGCTCTGCTGTGTCACCCGGGCCGCCTCAGCTCCACCGACTATCCACCTCTTTACCCATTTTTAGATTAGCAGGGAGTTGGCTGGCAAGCTGTGTCGTGAATGCCAAGATGGCGGCGGCCAGAGCCACCCACTTTGAGCTTCCAAACGGCTCTTCAGAAACCTATGGGTGAAGTCACAGAGATTGCGTCCATATTTTATACAGTCTATGGTCTAGACCAAATCAACCAAAGTGACCTTTATATAAATAAAAGACCTGTCAACTGGTATCTCCAATTGTGCATTTAATGCTCTCATATTTAATCAGCAATCGTCATTGCTGCATGACAGATTTTAGTGAGGATTATAAAAGAAATACACACTGAACAACTTCTGAAACCGATTTATGTGGGGTGAGGTTTGGAAAAGATGCACTGGAAACTTGCAGGAGAGGAAAGACAGTAAATCAGGATGTTTAATAGCTTTCTTGTGGGTGGTTCTCTCTCTCTCTCTTTCTCTCTCTCACTCCTTTTTTTTTACTAATAATTCCAGAGCCTTTTTGTAAAGCCCTTAATGTCAAATAAAAATATATTGTAAAATTGAATGAGGCATTTAATAGAGTCTGGAGCTGCAGGAGCACGCTGGCCCAACATGATTTCTGGGGTGAATTCTAATAAGAAATAGATCCTCCGAATGCTTGCTGAGTGGGAGAGGGAGGGAGACAGTGAGGAAGAGAAAGTGACTTCAATAAGAATGTGAGTTCACTGACAGCATTAGCTGTGCTGAGCCTGTTGTGCTCCAGCCCCCTGCATGTGAATACTGCATTTGCACATTTTCTGCATCCTCTGTGCTTTGCTGGGGAATTCTATGGGAATCCTGCATATTTTACATTGTTTACATTTTTAACCATACATAAGAAAACACCATGCAGAAGGAGGCCAGTGTGGGAGGGTGGAGGGAGTCCCTTGACTGGAGTCTTCATATCCTCACTTAGAGAGCATGCATTCGAGGATTATTTACTGACTTGCTTGAGCAGTCACTCGATACTTATGGATATTCCTCACTCACTTTCTGATTCAATATCAACTTGGCAAAACTCTGCACTGCCACTGCCGCTCATGTTTATCAGATCAATGGCACGCCCAGCCAAAATTGATTGGGATAAGAATCGAAAGGAAGACTCTATGCTCAAAATTCAATCAGAATCAAGAGCTACTTCAGCAGAGTCTCACTTAGGATTGATCGGCCGATATGAGGTGTGGACGGCAACACTGACGAGCAGGTACACCTTGGGCCTAAAGGGAGGGAATATACATCGATACTGTATTCGGGAAAACATAATATGATTCATCAGTCGCGTTTAAAATTCTTGGGGCCATTTTCGTTATAGCTCTGCTGTAAGTAAGAGGAACTCCCGAGGAGCCCGGCCAGACTTTTGAAGGGTAACACTTAAATCATCCCTTTCGAAATAAAACGTCCTTCCTGTTTTGTCTTTCCACTCTTATGTTGCAGGCAGACTATTATCTATGACATATGTACAGTGGCTGCAGCAGGAGAGTGCACAGTGCCCTTCACTTGAGTTATAGTTGCCATCTAAATGTATAATAGGTGACTTAAAGTGATGATTAGGCCTTGTTCCAGATTCTTTTTGTAACTCGGTGTACTCACATGTCATTTTGCGGTGGCTAACAGCGGCCTACGGCAGGCCCTCGCAGCCACCCCAGATTACTGTAAATTGCTGTGAAGATAAAGCTGTTGCCTGGGAGCCAGACAGGACAGTAATTCTCCACTCCACTCCTATTATGGGCTTTTCATTTCTTCCATTTACTTCACACCGACTGAATGGGACTAAACTCTTCATCATCCTTCCACTGTTACCATCTGCCTGCATACCTGCCCCGCCGGAGAATGGATGCCATCCGAGAAATACCAAAGCTCAGTCAAGCTTTAAGGAAAAATAACAAAGCTGATTGAAACTTTATTGTGTCTATTGTCTTCACCTACTGGAGCAAACAAAAGCTCTCTGCCGCCGTAAATGACCTCCCTGCACAAACCAAATTGGAGCGTCGCACCAAAATGTGAAACTAATCCTGAATTCATGAGATTAAAAGAAGTTGTGCTCGGTGGCGTTAGAAGGAGAAATAATAATCTGGCAGACACACTCCATTTCATTTCCTGGATACTGACATGCAAATGAGGCTCATTTGTATAATCTTTCCAAATGAAAAGCAGATAATCAAATACCATCAGAAGCCATTAATATTCAATTAGGTGTCGCTTATGCAAAGTCATGCAGCCGAAGGAATTTCAAAGGGATGGCGAGTGGACCTCTCTGGGAAGAGAAGACAAATTGGCATACACAACATTTCCGGGCTCCTTGTGTCGCGTCAAGTGACTGGGTGCCATGCTTTTACTGTCTATCACTGCATTAGTAATGCTCCTTCAAGTCTCCTTTAGTGAATTGATGTTGCTCTACCAACAGTGCATAGTGTGGACCAATGCCACGTACTGTACCGCAGCATTTATAGTCAATGGGCCTTCATACAAATACACACAGCTCACCAAGCATGACTTCATGATTAAGCCCTCTTTAAAAGCTGTTTCAGTTTCAGTTCTGTGGTTGAGGAGTTCCACATATTGATCCCCGAACAGAAAAAGATGTTCTCCACAGACACTCAGCATTTTAGGAGGTTATATAAGCATTTATGGATGAGTTTAATATTAGCAAATTTAATCAAATGTTCAACGAATAGGTTTAGTTTTTTTGGTGGAATCTTATTTCCTTCCTATATCCAAAGTTTTAATTGCACCATTATATATTATATCTAGAGGCTTGATTAATGTAGGAGCTGCTTTTGACTAAAAAGTTACACGGTAACTTTAATGTGAAAATATTGTAGAATGCTAAAACTATTTTCGGCATAGAACAATCTCTAATGAGTCTAAATGTTTCTACGTTTGCTCACAGATTGAGTCTAACATAAGACCAAGATATTTTACTTCTGAAACCTGTTCAATACATTGTCCATTAAAGTTGGGATAGGCAACTTTAGAGAAACCAGGTAGAGTAGGCTAGATTTATACAAGTATACAACCGAAAAAAAAAATCCCAGCCCCTCCCTTCAGGCTTCCCTCCAATGCCACTTCCCCAAAACACATGAACACGTACTGCACGTCATCGCTAACCGTATCCAACTACCTCAATGAGTTCACAGGCAGAGTGCGTGCAGGTAGGCTGGTAGGTGGGTAGTCAGGCAGGCAGGCCAATGTGAGACAAATGAAATGATTGGACGGGCTTATTACAGTCCAGCGATAGCCACAGATACACAATTATTTTCTTTTTTTTGGTCAGAGCATTGGATTTATTGATTACTGTTGTGATGCAATGATAATTTTAACCAATATAACAACACATGCTTCTAAATTAAATTGCCCACCCTAGCTCTAATCTTTAAATTTTACTTTTTAACTTGAGATGAGGGCCAAGCCTTGGAAGAAAAACAAGCTGACACAGTGTGTTGGAACAGTTTTATTAATGTTGAGTTTTCAAACAATGCTTTAAGTGCTGCAACAGCTGGGTAGAAATTGACAAAATACGGGACACACCATATCGTCCGCATATATCTGAAAACCTGCTCCATGACATGATCCTGTTAAAGGGGACATATCATGAAAACTCCCTTTTTCAGTGCTTGTGCACTTCCATGAGGGTATCTGGAGTTCCTACCATCCCACAACAAACTGTGAAATAAGACAACCCAGTGAGTCTTTTGTGGGCTGTCTAGATCATAAAAAATGTGACTCAACGAGCATTTCAGATTTGGCTCCCCCTCTTATGTCACAAGCTGACTCATTAGAATATACCGCCCACAGCTTGAGAACTACCTTTGCAAAGGTGCACCATATTTTTCTTGCAAGCCATTCAGACCAGACTGGGCTTTTTCAGGAGGGGGGTCTTAAAGAGACAGGCATTAAAATGGAGCGCTTCAGACAGAGGGTGAATACGGGTAAATACAAACAGACGAATGAGAAAACGAATGTACATTATTGAACAGTGCTGAGAGTGCTCAGAATGTGTGTGTACGTGGGAAGCGAGTGGTGAAGCGAGAGAGAGAGAGAGAGAGCGGCGGCGGGAGCGAGTAACATTATCCCAAGCTCAAGCAGGAAAAGTTAACAGAGTTTGGTTTGTCCGTTCTGGGCTACTGTAGAAACATGGCGAACTCTGTGGAGAGGAACTGCTCCTAACGAAAACACAATGATTCTTATTTTCAGGTAATTATACATTAAAGAAAACATACTTATTTATATTATATTCCATTTCAGCCAATAGATCCCCCTAAATGTTACACACTGGTCCTTTAAGTAATTTATATGAGAAGAGAAGTCTATCCTCAGTTCACTAAGAAAAATTTCTCCTTTTCACTAAGAAATATTTCTCCTTTTTAATAACACACTGTTGTTAGAAAGGTAGGATTTGAAACATTGTGGACTTTTATCAGATAAGTTAAATTTGGAGAGTTTAGACATGAGAACATCATCAGTGCATCAAATACCATTTTAAGATCCAGAAAAAAAGCTCCCACCATTTATTCAAATTTGGGATAATTGAGATGGAAGCCTGTGCCCGTGATCATCTTCCCCACCATATGCAAGTTTGTGCACTTTGTCTCATATCCCTGCAATTTTACATAACGATCTTTGGGTTAAAACAGAGCCGACCCAGCCCAGATGTGGCGCTGACTTGACCCGTGCAGTCGGCCTCATCGCGGCTCCTCTGCTGAATACTAATGTACACCTGCTAATGGTTGCGCAGGCTAAATAGATGTCTTGTATCCATTCAGAGTCAGATCCTGTGGTCTCTCGTATCTGCTCTCTTTAACCCACAATTTCCCTTCAGACATCATATTAGAAAGCTGGGACGGTTTCACTTCAATCATGCATCTACTTTCTATGTGCTGAGCACTGCGCTCCGAGCCGGAGATTGAGGCAAACATTTTGGATGAGTAGCAACACTCCTCGTGTGCTATGTTACCAATTTCGAACACGTATACATAACTGTGGGAATTAGTTCCAAGTCTCTCTCCCACATTCACTCTATTTCTTCCTCTTGTCTCTTTTTCAAGTTAGAAATCCTCTTAAGAGAGAGGTTTTCCAAAATAACATTATCTTCAAACAAACATTTCACTTTTAATCATTGCATTTTTTCTCCCTTATACAATTCACCGTGGTATTGCAGGCCCTTTTGAAGCTGTTCTTTTTCTGAGTGTCCGCTGGGATTTGCTCCCCTGTGGCCTCTCTGCTTACACCAAAGCCTCTCTTTTCAAACCCAGCTTTGTGTAAAGAAGGAAAATGGGGGGGTGGGGGGGGAGAAACCTCATAGGGAAATAGGTGGTGAACTGATGAACAATTCACTGGTGCATACCTGACAGGAATAGCGATTTTTATCACCTTGTCTGTTCTCAGTAACACAGAAATAGGATTTCTCACTGGACATGCACATGTCAGTCAAGAAGTTGGGCAGATAGTACTAACACAACAATGCACACACTTACCCACACACTCGGTTCATTACACACATCCATGCATGCTGTGATGACCCAATAAGGAAGGACAAAGGGGAAAAAAGCCTTTCAATCTGCCTGTGGTAATCTATTGTTATTTCAAAAACCCTCAAGAGTCTTTTGGGAATAATTACATTTTTTTATTTTTTATTTTTACAGACAATTATTTCAACTGCTTATCTCTCTCGGGCCATTTCTCATATTTAGAGAGGTCTTTTCTTGGTCAGTCCTAGGCCTCATCCCTATTGAGACAGGAATATACAATGAACCCTACTGGGAGAAATGTGTTACTTTGTAATGCTTTTCAGTGTCAAATCATAATGTGTTGCTCTTTAAATTCTTTTCATCCATTTCTGGTCACTTATCTCGGTTATGATCTGGAGTATCCTGGTTATGTTGTTTTCTCATGTAAACAATATATCCTGGTTGCTGAAAATGCTACAGCTGGATTGCTCCTACTTTGACTTGTAAATACCTTCTCCAGGTTTCCGATCGCCGTCTGCTATGTGTGCAAATGCCTCCCCCGACTTGAGTAAAGCAGTAGTCAGTTAAACAAAAATATGAATATGATAAGCATTGTAATGAGGAACTGGGTCGGATGGGTTGACCAGGTATAAGTAGGCTTGACAGGTAAATTAGAGGTGTGGTTGAGGTGTGGCCCAGCTTCCGAACCTAAGTTAACAAATTAACTTCATATCTGACTCCAGTAATGTAACACATGAACTATCATTGCTCTTACCTTCTTTTACTGGTGATCAGATGAAGAACAAGCAAAACCAATAGAGTGGTGAATGCAGCAGAAGAGGTATAGAAAACAAACTGGGTTTATCTTAATAACCAAGGTAGTACATAACATGACACCGGGTGGTTGAGATGTTGTGGAGTTTAAGTCAAACCTGCACTGACAAAGAGGAACCAGAATCATGATACAATCATGTATACAGGGAGCTGAATAACCAGGTTTTTCCATTTTTCCCCACATCTTTCAACCACACCTCATATCCTTCAGCAGATATTCACTGTTGAAAGGGACCTCAAGTTACAGCAGTACTAATTGATTTCTTTTGACAATTTGGGGCGAGCAGAACAAACTGAAAACACAACCTTGATATTTATCACCTTCTGAAGTTGTTAGGAGTCGTGTTTGTGTCCACCTGAAGAATGTAAGTCCAATATTCACTCCTTTTAGTTTTGTTTTTGTCTCCACCAACTCCTTAGAAATATATTTGGCTCTTTAGCTGCTAAATGCTACTGCTTTGTTCACCAGTTAGTAGCTAACTATTTGTCGGTCTGCTGTTTGGTGCTCGGCAGGTCGTGTACAGTGGGTTTATCTGATCTTTTCTGATTAAAAATAAGGTTGATGAGAGCAGTGAGACTGAAGAAGTAAAGTTGTGGGCAGTGAAACCAAAACAAAGACCTGAAAGATGCTAAAATGCTCTGTAGAGCTGAGGAGGAACTTGAGACTTGCGGGTGATGATTCTCTGTGGGTTTTTCACTTTGCACCATCTTTCATACAAAGTCATTTGACCCATTGTCAATAGGAATTTTGACACTCAAAGGTTTGTCTGTTCTGTTTAAACGTCATATCCCGAATATGATTAAAACCAGTATCCAGGATATGTACATGTACTCACAAAAATGTTGTGCAGACAACATGTAGTTAGTTGAAAATATATCTATTTACAGTTGCTGTTATTTTGCTTTGTGAATTTGTAAAGTAAGTAGTTAAATTAGAAGCTGAAGTAGCAAATTATTTAATTTTCTAAAACCTCCCAGTAAGTAATGTACGTCATATGCAACCATACACACTTACATAAGCTTTAGTTAGAAGTAAATGAAACTCTTTTCTTTGATATTTAGAAGAAAAAGCTTGTTGTGACAATATCAGCTATTAGGCAGTCCTACTTTCTGTGGCTTTATTTTGACCACAGAAGATAATGACTGTTATTACTGTTCTTGAAGGGAAAAAAATGAGGCCAAGATGATTCATATTTGAATGTTCCATCAACATGCTAGTGTGATTTATAAATAAATGTTTTATAAGAGTGCGCAGACGGGCAGGAAAAGGCTTCAGAGCAGGGGAAACCGCAATCTGGAAATGAATTGACAGTCATGTCAAAGTCTAACGCATGACTGATGTATCGATGACAGGAAAGAGGAATGAAGAGTGCTGTACAGCATTTATGCAATTTGTAATCTCTATGTATAGTATTCAAAAATAGGCAGTTGGTCTATATTTGTTTCTCCCTGGCTTTAACCTGGAGAGAGATGCAAAGCCAGTTGAACAGAACCTTCCCAACACCATCACAATAAAACAAACTTTTGCCCCTTGAAACATATCACTGTAATTAAGCATACAGCGTGGTCACACACGATCTTCAACCCGGTCTCACAGGAAGGTGTATAAATAAAATATTCTGACATTCGACGTTTCATGAGTACACATTTTAGCCTTTCGACGTGTGATTTGTACACCACACAAATGTCCGTCGAAAAACATCATGGTTGGGCTTAAAATAAGTACGTAAACTAAGTAAAATACGCATGGAAACAACGTAACACGACTACAGAAAACACGTCACAAAGGTAACTAAAACACTCATGACAATCGTCACGTGACAAATGTCGCTAACTCCTGCCCATCATAAGTGGTCTTTCTTGATTTTTATATACGTCACTAACTCTTACCGCAGCATTTATACACGTATGTGTTAACATTACAATCAGTACAGACTACACAGCATACAAATTACATCAAAAACCAGAATCAGAAATAGTTTATTGATCACCAGGGGGAAATTGGTGCGTTACAGTTGCTCTTATAAACATAAAGAAATGTAAGAAAATAGAAATAATGGTGTATGTATTATGTAAATTAAATTATGCACATATTGCTACAATATACACACAGTGTATGTAGAGAAATATAAGTAAATAATAAAAATAAGAAATGAGAATAAAGAAATATGAAATATGTACAAATATTTGCATTAAGACATGCGATATATAAACACAGCGCAAATAAGTAAATACAAATTGCTGAGAAGTGGGATCTATTAAGTGTGTTAAATATAAATGCCTGATATATATTCCTGACATTCTAGCCTTTACTTTGTTAAATGCAAAGGCAAATCAAGAAAAGCATACTTATTGCACGCTAAATGCCTCGCACATTATCGTGCCATTCATATGCCTTTTCGTGCGAACGGGTTGCAATCGTTGAGATGAGATGAATGATGATGAACTGAGCTCTCTGTGCACATGGCCATGTGGGCCGGACCAAACCAACCTGGACCAATTCCTGACATTCTTTGTTAAATGCAAAGGTAAGTTTTGACTGAACAGTGTTAAAGTAATAGTTTGACATTTTTGGAAATATGATTATTCGCTTTTTTTTTGCATAGAGTTAGATAAGAAGATAGATAGCACTCTAATCTGTGTACACTATATAAATCTAACGCCAGCAGCCAATTAGCTTAGCTTAGCATAAGATAAAGACTGCAAAAAGGGTCAATATGAGGGGGTTATATGGTAAGAAATATGCGGGCACATTACCCCTCATAAAACCACAACTTGGTTTAATATAGATTTTTGTATGAATTAGAACATTCATGTGTTAATTAGTAATCTTTAGAGCTCGTAGGCAGAATTTTTTTTTGTGTCGTATAGAGTAAGACGAGTTGTTTACTCCTGTTTCCAGTCCTTGCCCACATTTTTTTAAAGTCATGCATGTGGGCCGATATTAAAGACTGCGGAATGAACACATGAAGACACAACACACAAGCCATAGGCTATGTAAAGACACAAATCGATGGAAATCGATGAGCCATTGGACGAGGCATTTACTGAACAATCACGAACAACCCTGCACAAAAGAGCAGCATAGCAAATCCTCAGTGAATAGCATTACCTGATAACATCTGATTAAGAAAAACACCCCCAAACACTTGATATTGTTGTATGTCCAGGCTCATTTTCACATTTTCCTGTTAGACAATAAAGCATTAATGTGAGAGCAATAGAGCCAGTAGAGGCTCTCTGCAGGCTAAAGCTGTATCCAGGAGGGCGCATAAAACAGTGACCTACCACTGTGTCTGAAGTTATGATTTATGGATCGGCCGATACTATTCTTTGTTCTATTCAAAGCGCTGACAGCTGATAAGGCCCGGCACAATGGCCAGATTAGAGGCACGATTGGACACATCCCCGAGACGTGTAGTGTTTAAAATCTCCTCACTGCCTGTAATTCTGCTCCTCTCTACCCCAACCCCGTAACAACAGACCCTTGATAATGTTATTGCTCATGGTTCATGACCAGGGAAGATAAGAGAAATAGGTTTCTTTAAGCCCTGCACAGGCTTAACCTATGACTCTACTTATAGCAAGCCCCAAAGACCCAGACAACCCTGTTAGCTTTAGTTTTGTACAATACCTCAATACAGTACGTGACAGAATTTAATACCTCCACTATACTGTATGTTTTTGTGTGCAGGAATGAAAACATTTACTACTTATGCAAATATATATCCACAGTTTGAAAGGCTCCACTCAAAACGCAATCCATGCGAGCCATTCAGCGACATCATCAACCTCATTACTAAACCTCACGTGTAATGTGCTACTTTGAACATTTTTGGGTTCGTGAAACCTCTAATAGTTAATTTAGTAAGGTTAGACACCCCAGATGATTAGGGTAAACAAAATAATAATAATAGATACTGCCATGAAACATTTCCCAATTGATTACTTACATCAAGACAATTCTTTTTTGAGTTACAAGTTTTCTGAAATAGTATGTTTAAATGAGGCATTATCTTATTAAAAATGTGCTAATTTGCATACCTTTCCAGAACAGAAATCTGAACATTGGTTAAAGTCAGGTTCAAAATGCTTGTTTCATTTTGTTGACATATTAGATTGAAAGGTTTTTTTTTGGATATCTTTTTGTATCACTCCAAATATCAGAAAATACTGTCAACAGCTATAAAAGAATGATAATTTTTTTTTGCCATGTTTTTAGGAATAAAATGTTCTATAAATCAGGCAATGAATGATATATGAACAAACCCCTCTGTAAAACATTCAGAATGTAGATAGGAATGAAACTGGACAGTTTGGTGGATGTAAGTGCTACTGAAGTGGAGATTATTGTCTCAGAGTCTGAGAAAAAAACTCCTCCTGAGAAAACAGACTTTAAAGGTATTGTAAAATTCCAATTTTCCAGACACTACAGGGGAATAGGGTAAATATACTGTATATATACCACCATGAAACTTCTCTAGTTGATTACTTACATAAGAATTATTTTTGTATTACAAGTTTTCTGAAATTTTGTTTAAATATGCAAATTAGGCATTATTTAATGTTAACTTTTGGTGAATTTAGGAGACAGGCACAAATAGACAAAGTGTAGTAAAATAAACACCTAAATGTGTAGCCTATTTTGGTTCTTGTCTTTCCACTATTCTGAAAGAAGACACATTATGGAAGCAAAATAGCCCAAAATCTGAAAATTGATAATTGCATGAAAAATTATATTTTTGCCTGGGGTGTCTCCCCTTAATTTCTTTTGAAAGTATTTTTTCACATTTTTTGTAATATTTCCTATGTATATTTAGGTTTCTTGCTTTTTGCAGTACTTGCTTATATTTTTATTTCTAATTTCTCACTATGTGCATTGTTATGCACCAAAACACCAACGCAAATTCCTTGTATTTAATCTAATTCTAATTCTAAATAATATTACTCAATTAAATAATATTAAATACAATTGTAACCACAAGTAATGCTGAGATTACAGTTATATCACATTCTTACAATAAAAGTTGTTCATGATCTAAAAGACAGGCGATATGATGTTAATAATAGCATCTAAACAAAGATGATTTTTACTTGCGCTGTAGCTGAAATTACAGATGGCATATCTTCACAAACTAAAAAGTTGCGATTCAGAACGCCATACAAGTTAACATTCACCAATGCACAGTATCTGACATAACTCTCCCACAAGAGAAATAGAGCTTGGATATAAAGAGAACAGTGGGATGGGGGATCTGATAACAGGTATACCATTGGGGTTATAAAATGGGAACCTCCCATCGCAGATGTTTAATTGAATTCAGCCCTCAGCACCTCCAGCAGGATCAACCATAAATTCCGGTATCCCCGAAACACCCTCCCCTATACCTGCTCGCAGTTCTAATTAAACCCACACACACCATCTCTATTCTTACATTCTGCGCAGACGCTGCACCTATATTTAGACTAATACTCAGCCCACACCATTCATTCCATTGCTTTATAAATCATTCCTTAGTTTCCTTTCCATTGTTAACAGTACCTACCAAGTAAGTCGACCCTTATAGTTTGAGCACATTTTTCTCTACAGTTATAGGAACCATAAAAGGCATTGTGGCCAATGATATCAGGCCAACCTGTACAGTTGTCATATTGCTGTAAACCTAGCAGATTTAACCCATTGCCCCTATAACCATATTTTACTGAATTTGGATTTTTCTAATTTATTTTTCAAGGCAAGTTAAAAAAGCGCAGGTGTTTTCTTTTGCATGTGTATTTACATCTGCACCGTGACAATTAACACATTTATGCCTGGGACCTCTTACTCCAAACTTGACAAACCTTGGATTATGTTCAAAATTGTTTTTTATTTTCACAATTTACTATTAAAAAAGTATTTCTTTCTACAATGTATGTGCATGGCAAATACAGTATAGTTACGGTTAGGCAACGTTTGTGGTCATGGCAAATAGGGCTAGTTTATGAAGTTAGGCAACTAATTGGGGAACTTCTATACTTGTTTCATATCCAGATGCAATTCAATACACTTTAATTTACACTTAGCCACAAGCGTCTCCATTGGCAAGATCACAAGATCCCAAGCTACATTCAAATCAGAGCCAACCCAACTCCAGTCTATACTTGTTTCATATCCAGATGCAATTCAATACACTTTCATTTACACTTAGCCACAAGCGTCTCCATTGGCAAGATCACAAGATCCCAAGCAACATTCAAATCAGAGCCAACCCAACTCCAGTCCACAGGGTGGTGGTAATATTGAACACATTCTCATCCCAACTCGTCGCATACTGACGGTTTGTCGGACCCCTCGGCGTCACTGTTTTTGGTCGCAGTAGACACGTGCTTAATGTTGTGAAGTGAACAAAAACATTTGCTTAGGTTTAGGAAAAAACAACATGGTTGGGCTTAAAACTACTGTTTGTACAGTGAAAATGACACTGAACGTTGTGAACGGACAGCTGATTGTTATGTGACGCACGGGACACAAACAACGGTCACCTGGATGAATGCCTTGTGTTTGTAAGACATGCCCACCCAGTATTTTCACTCTTAAAGCTACGTCACCACACTCCCACCGCAGTCCCGAGCGTTTAATATTGACACAGATGGGTTTACATTGTAGTTAATACCGTTCATACCGACGCTTACTAACACTGACGGCCGTGAAAAAGCATTGGTATTTTACGACCTGGGAATGAGAACAAGCTGAATATTCCTGAACCTGCTTGGCCAAAAAATTACTCCCATTTTTGCAGTCCAATTTCAACAACAACGTTTTAGTTCGGTAGCAAACAGCTATCCATAACAACCCAAACATGTGAATGATTGGCATGGATGGACTGCAAATGAAACCTTTGTGTTCATCATCTTCACATAGGCTCCCTCATCCATTCAGATTATCAGATTCAGCAAATATTAACTGTTGGATTGTGACAGGATGCAAACTCCAGTCACCTGCATGAAGGTTGGATGCAATACATGCACATCCACCACCCCAACCTTCAAAATCTAACTGTCTGCATTGCCAAATAAAGGGCACACTCCTTCCTGCATTGGCACTGAATGTAAATAGTGTGCTGTCAATTTGAGTTTAATTCCAAAGGATACTTGCACTTCCTGTGAATTCAGCCTTACTCAAGGGCAATTCAGAAGTACTTGTTGAAGAAGGGCAACTACACTATCCAATTCCCCAATAACACTCGACAAAAAACAACAGCCAGCTCTCAAAACTTTAAGCTAGATGATATGCATTATATATTTTAAAACAACAGCCTTAAGGTACACAAGGTATAGCACTTCCCTATCATAAATGCAGAAGTCTATGTGTACACAACATGTATTGACAGAGAGAGTGAAAATGAATGGATCAGAGCATTTTCTGTT
This sequence comes from Adelosebastes latens, assembly GCA_916700685.1. Lineage (NCBI taxonomy): Eukaryota > Metazoa > Chordata > Actinopteri > Perciformes > Sebastidae > Adelosebastes > Adelosebastes latens. The sequence continues at coordinate 33,924 of CAKAKR010061903.1, forward strand.
GCACGTATTGCCATAACCAAACACAGCCTCTAATGCAACTCTTCTTTGTGCTATTAAACAATGAATGTAAATGCAAATGGAGAAACTTGTCTGATGCTAGAGGATAACAGGGCCGCCTCTCCAAACTACTCATCGTGAATCATGACAAATGAGAAATTTCCATTCAGTCCACAAGAGCGGAGAGGAATTATTAGAGCCTTTATTTCGAGAGGCCTCTGAAAATGGGTTGAACAATTGATAATGGTAATGCAGTCTTCAAACCTGTGAGTGAGTTTCAGGCTGAAGGTTAAATATGATCAGTGAAATTGAATCTGACAAAGCTACATTACAATCCATCTTGGGATATTAAACATTTCAAATTTTCTGAATTAAGGACTAATAAGGCTGCTGAGATGAGTGCGAGATGGATGGTCCCGGTTAACAATCACAAAACAGATCTGATGAGAGTAAATGGCATCAGAGTTGACATATGATATTGTTGAGGGGGTGAAATGAAGTCTTAAATTATTTTGCATCCTCTGAGATCGAGACCGCTGCTTTTCAGAGCATTAGCGGTGAAAACTAACAAATACAGAAGAAAACAAATATATCAAAGAAACACACTGTTAAACCTTGAACAGTGATTGTCCGATCAGAGCTTGGCAACATTAACTAGGCATTGCAGGCCTGTAAAGCTTTGGATTTTTACACATGCCGAAATAATGTGCATGGGACTGTAGTAAGAGCTACACTCAGTTTTTACAGAGTTTGGATGGTGGTGTCTTTTTTAAGCCTTTATAAAACCAAAAATATACAAATGGTGGCGTTTTGAGGCTGATGGATCCGCGCGTTACACACCGCCTCTCTGGCAGTGCCCAGTTGCAAGCCTGTACGTAATGCATCTTTGGAGGATTCCGCTCCTCCGGTCTGCCCCCATGGGTTGCATCGGGAAGTAATACAGTTTTCATTATTTATCAAAACATGTTTATCATATTTAGTCTTGTGCTTATTATCATATAATGAATGTTGCCCCCCCTGCCTGCGCCGGTTAAATAGGTTATTGGTGCATTTGCTCATATGCAGTTAAATGGAGTTGTTGACAGGACAGAGCATTGGGAGACGGTAGAGGCAGAGGGTCCACCGGCCAAGCACCACATACATCTGCTCACGCACATGTAGATTTGTTTCCTCAGCAGAAAACCGCTCGCTTCTCCAATTTGCCAAATCCGCCATTTAAATGCGCCAATATGCGGGCGCACCTGGCTTTTAAAGGGAATGGGAGATGACACAGGGTGGCACGGTGGTGCAGTGGTGCAGGTGCAGCGCCTCACAGCAAGAAGGTCGCAGGTTCAAACCCGGGTGTGTGGAAGGGCCCCAAGCATGAATGCATTTTCTCCTCGTGTTCGCGTCTTCCCGGCTTCTCCGGTTTCCTCCCACAGTCCAAAGACATGCAGGTTAAGTTAATTGTTGCCCGTAGGTGTGAATGTGAGTGTGAATGGTTGTCTGTCTCTATGTGTCACCCCTTTCATAGTCTGGCGACCTGGCCCCTGCGAACCTGAGCAAGATGCATGGGAGTTTACACTGTGATTGGTTTAATTAATGTTACGCTCAAAACACACCTATGATGAAGAGGCTAAATACAACCCCTTTGCCCCTTGCACCTTACTGTGCACCAGATTATGTGTCACTTAACTAGCAAATTTTGCACCAGATTATGGGTCGCTAAACTAGCAAAAGTGGAGTATGACACGCCCTAAATGCCCTTGCGCCATGCACTTTAGACCATGGGCTATAGATTGTTTAAATATGGCCCGCAGTGTTTTAGCGCTAGCAATAGCTTTCTTTAATTACGTACAGCTGGTAAAATCTCCTAGCAACAGTTTATTTCAGCCAGCAGAATTTATAGCAGTCAGCTAGAAATTAGACTTTTTTAACATCTGTGTCCATCGTTTAAAAAATGACAATTTGGGGTTCTGCCACTGTTGTCACTGTAAACGGTATGTGCCATGCTAGAATGGAAAGCTTGACAAGTGCAGCAAAAGTAACTGCACTTAAGGGCAGTGCGCCTTAGCGAATGGTCAGTTGAAAAATACTGTGTCTTCACATTGGTATTCCAGGAAAATAAAATACAGTTTGGTCAAATCTTGTTCTTCCCTCATCTTGAAAAAGGAACTTGTGTACAAAGTTGGCAACAGAACAAAGTTTGACTAAGCGTGTGTGTGTGTTTGTATGAGCCTGTGTGTGCTGGATGTTGGGGGAATAGCTGTTTATGAGTGGATCTTGACGATTTATTCCAGACAGCTGCATTGTTGACAGGCCATCATTAGCAGAGTGATTCCTCAGGTTGTTTCATTCCCCCGGTGGCCAAGACAAACTGCACAAGATCTTAATTGCTGGTATGAATAAAAGTTCATTTTCCAAGGGGTGATATCATTATAAATGCAGTATAAAAGATTACTAGGAAGATGAATATGTCAAGTACTGTTCTCTCACACTCCTGCAATAAAGAGGCTAATAAACCTGAGATGGGCCGGAGGGTTATTCCGGGACAATAGAGAAGATAAATGCTGTTTATCTCCCATTACAGTACATTCTTATGACTGTCTAAGTTAAGAAGGATGTGAGAAAGGGAGGCAGATGTAGAGAGCGACAAAAGGAGACAAAGGACATCTCAAGACTCGGCGAGAGCCTCTTTTGAAAGCCTTTCTTGGGATAAAAACCACCTAATCTTATTTGTGATTGTCCCAAAAAATGTTTTATGACAGATAAATGAGAGGTTGTCTGTGTTTTGAATGCTTGTGAAGTCAGAAAGTAGCAGTGAAAGCCATTCTGCACAGAGCTGCAGTCTAGAGAATGCTTTGGTAAAATGCTACCCATTATTATTGTGGTCAAGGGACTGTGGAAGAGGAGGTATTAGGACTAGTCTCTGGGGATGGGCACTGGGAGTTAGGGGCCTTAGTGTAATATAGCATGGGAATAATGATGAGCCATATATCCCTGATATCCACTTCCCTAATAGCTCTTTTCTTCAGTGAGGCATTACTGCACAGTTCCTGGTTCTCGTAACAAAGGCTCTACGGTATTCTGGAGTACATTCAAGTGCCACTGTGGGGTGAAAACGTTTATAAAATATAACTACAGTTCTGCGATTATTAAATGTAAGCAGAAAAATGCTTAATTTTACTTTATGATGTTCATATATTTAAAAATGTCAAAGTAAAAAGTCAATAAATTAGATTTTAAAGACACTGTAGAATTGGATTGAGAGTGTAAAAGCTGGTCAGCAACATTGAAAAAAGTTGTACGCTATAATTCAGCCTATATCCAACTGTTAAACAAGCCCAGTGTTTCCAACTCTTTTCCAATGAAAGTACAGTAGATAGCAGCATTAGCTCCAAAAGTCACTAAATCTAGCGAGAAAGTCGTCAAGTCGGCAACACTAACAGTCCATCTGTTCAGGCCTTCCCCCAAAGCCACTCCCCCAAAATGATCATTATGAACGTGGACAACGAGCAGCCTGCAAAAGACTCGAGTTGTGGAAGTTTTTTTTGGCTGGACCGCAGAGGGCCAGTCTGTCACTGAGTGAGTGAGTGATGAAGTTTCCTATGGAAAGCAGGACAAGCAGTCGCCCAGTGTATGGTGGGAGTGTGGCGGCAAGTTGGTGAGGGTCTGTATTTGCATAACGTTGAAAAATCTCAACGTTATGCAAATCAGCGCGTCCAGCTCATGAAACTTCGACCAAGCTGTCAAACTAGTTCTTAAATGAAACAAGATTCAGCAGTGGTATAAACTATTTCCTGCTAACATTTTTACAGAGGTAGATTTTGGTGGATTGTTTGGACGGAATAACAAAGTTTATGAGCAGGCCGCCATGTTGTTTCCTGTTCAAACAAGATGGCGACCTGCTTGTAAACTTTCTGTTATTCCGTCTAAACAATCCACCAAAACCTACTTCTGAAAACATTTTAAGCAATACATAGGCTATACCACTGTTGAATCTCATTTCATTTTAAAACTAGATCACCTAGTTTCACAGCCCGGTCCAAGTTTCGTGAGCCGGACGGGATCAGTTGCATAAAGGACTGTTCCAGCCAATGAGGAAACTCCAACACTCGGCCGACCACTCGTGTAACTTCATCACTCAGTGACAGACTTTTGCGTTTGTAGGGCTGGTCCTCTGCGGTCGAGCCAAAAACAAACGTAATTCCCAACAAAATATGTTTTCATAAAAATGTAATTCACAACGCAGTTTCTTTGTATGGGAATGTAATTTTTAATTGACAGGGCTGAGATGTGGTGACTATGTTTATTATATTTGTGGCCAAACACACAATACTAACTTGGAGCGGTTGTAAATTGGTAGGAATTATGAAGAATGTATTATTAGCCAATGTATTAATTGGGGTCACAGTTCATTTCATTACCGTAGGCAGCACTGCGCTCACTGTGTACTGTTTTTATAAGTGAGAAGTGAGAGTCAGCACCAGCTTTTATGAAGAGGAACCTGATGTTCTTGTCCCCTGCAGAGGCTAAATGCATGGAAATACAGCCTCCAACATCTGCTACCAAGGGCAGAGCATGTTCATTCTCAGGATGAATTCATTTTTTCTGGAATTTGTGAAATTGCTGCTGGATAAACCTACATGCTTTCCATGAATAGTTATAAGGCAATGATCCACCCAATAAAAAAAACATTGCATTCACATGTAACCTTGTGTGGCATTTTCTTCCTTTTGTAAAGATAGTGTCGCTGTTGCATTCATGCCTGCATATAATCCAAATTAACCAAAACTAATACATTACACAGAGATAAAAAATGGTATAGAGGGTAGTTTTAGCTATACTTGATGGGAATTAAGTACAGAACAAAGAAAGTTTATTCTTATAATCATTGCTAAACTGCTATATTGCTCAACGTTTTCACAACATTTTAAATAAAAGCATTACCGCTCAAAAACGGTACACAGATATGCATAAAAACATAATGCATTTCAAACTATGACTCCAGATGGAACTTCATTTAAATTTTCTGTGATTATGAAATGCACTGAGACTCATTTAAAAAGCTCACAAAAACAATAAAATTTATAAAATCCATTAAGGGAGCAGCAACCCAACTAATGATGTTCTGCGACAATGATGATTTGCTTCAGTGAAATTTGCTTAGATCTCTTATATCCATTTTTATTTGATTTAACAAGTAGATCAAATAATGCCCCTTTTTGTATTTTCATAGTAAAACCTGTTTGTTTTGGCTTGTTTACTAATTAAAACTGCTCCAAGTTAATTGTTTCAATCATGCTTTTGCTAAACATTTCTAAGAATTTAACAGAAACAGGCATTTAGCTTTCTAAGGGCGTTTCACAAGCCACAGTCCGTTAGGCTTGTCCAATTTGTAGTTAAATTGATACTTTTGATTTGTTTTCTATTTTGTCTGGTTCGGTTTCACAGTGCACAGATTAAAGCGAACCAAATAATAATGAAAAAAAAAATGTTGCAAAGGAGTGAATTTATCTTTTTCGTCTTGAGAGTTGCCACTTCTATGCAGGTAATCGCAGATTTTTATGCTGTCAAAGTTTTTTTACCGTGACTCAGCAGTTTGATTAAGCAGACTAAATATTGGCTTGTGAAAGCGCCCTAAGTTTTGCTTTCTCTAAATTTTTTTCACATTTAGAAAATTTTGCTACTTATATTTATGAATAAGGTTCCTTAGCAGTCCGTTAGCACGAAAATGCACATGAATAACATGATAATGCACATTTTTTTGCTTTTGATGTGTCGTGTACGCCACATAGTATGTTGAGTCCAATGTAAATGCATCCGTGTGAATATGCTACGCTCAAAGCTAGCAACATAGAATAAAAAGTGAGAAAGACTGCTTATGGTGGCAGGTGGGGAGGTGGATAGGTCCAACAAACAAAACTTTTAACTAGGATACCGGTGTTTTAGACCAGTGTTTTGTTTTGCAAGTTATGTTATTGACATTTGTCACATATTTTTTAGTGATGTTTTGATGTGTTTTCCGTAGTTATATTACATTGTTTCTGTACGTATTCTACTTCGTTTACATACTTATTTTAAGCCCAACCATGACGTTTTTCCTAAACCTAAGTAAGTGGTTTTGTTGCCCGAACTTAACTGCGGACGTTACCATAGATTTGTTGCGTGGTGTACAAATGACATGCGAAAAGGCTAAAATGCGTCCTAATCTCACGTGGCATGTCCGTGTGTCATGTGTCTTCTGTATACGCCTTCCCTTGAGACCAGGCTGTGCAGTAGTCAAAGTCGATTTATGTAAATATATTTGCCATAATCTAGGTTTAAAAATGCTTGATGATGATGATGATAATATAGTATAAAGAGACAGAAAACAGTAGGACAATATAACATTTGTTCAAGTACAAGGATGTACTTATTACGGACATGTGGATGGTATCTCCAAAAACTTTTAAAGCTTTTTTCCTTTTGTTTTTGCATATAGTGCATACCTTAATTTTCCGGGAGAATATGCATAGTTAGCCTCAGACAGCTTTAGAAAACCACAGAATTTAAGTCAGTTAAACATCGTAACACCTGGAATTGTCCAACTGGTCCAGAATAATTCATCTGGGTGGCAATCCAAAACAAAAACAAGGGATTCATCTTCTCTATAGTCTGACCTCGGCCTTCAGCACCATAAGCCCATCTGTGGTGAAAGAAAATTCCATGTGTCTTCTACAATGTTTAGTATTAAGAGTATGACAAATTGTTGTTTTTATCATCATAATAAAAGCATATAATTAAATCAATGTTTAATATGTTGTTGTGTTTTTAAAACCCATCAAATGACTCATCTACAAAAACTCAGATTTTTATTAAAGGGTGTCGGTGTTCTATTTTATATTCAGACCTGATGATTCAGAATGAAACCAAATTTGTGTGAATTGCTTTGGCTCTGAACTCAAAATCAATATAACAACAACTCCACTATTTTAGTTTACTTTAGTTTCGTTAGTATAAAAAGATATTGCTTAAGTAAGAAAGGCACAGTTGAATGAGAAGGAACCCCAGAGGGCTTATGAGTGAATTCCTGCTGTACACAAAAGCCACACTGCAGCCCTACAATTTATGCACAGCTCTTAATTGCTGCTCATATGTGTAGTCTTGGATTTGTCCCATATCCAATATTAATATAAACTGACAGGAATATTCAGAAGACAAGCATGTGCGGAGCGACAATAACGAAAGTTGACACATCTGCTTCTGTTTCCAGTATATTTTGGTTACAGTACGGCATGTGCCTTCCAGTTTTGACTGAATTGTGCCATCTCCCCAAATAGCAATCAAGTCAGACATTTGGCATTCCTTCCATTGCTGGGTCTCATTGTCCTTCATGTCATTCAGTTTCCCTTTAGGATTAATAAAGTGTACCTCATCTCATGCCAACACTGACTCAGCACAACTATCAAAACTATGACAGTTGTCTCAGGTGAATGAGCTCACCTTAATTTATTGTTATTGGGGAAAAAAAGTGCCAGTACTCTTCACATGTTGGTGTGTACATCGGCCGATATCAGCACCATTACATTCTGAATTTCTACAGTGATTCAAAGATACTAGAAGATATCGGGTTAAAACAACATTTCAAACTTTTTGTCTTAAAACAATGTTTTGTACTTGAGGATGGTTGGTAGTGTGAGTGGGGAGAATGGAGCAGCATGCAGGCATTGATTTTCGGTCACAAAAAAAGAGAAACATACACCTAATTTCATTAGGTTTATCATTTAGAGTATTCTGCAGAAAATGAGAAAAAGACCAAAAAAACCTTCTGGTACACAAAACACTGGCCTTCCTCCATTTCCCTGGAGGGTGAAACACAGACCAACCAGTTTCCTGCCTTCCAAGACCTTTTCTACTCTGTCACCTGATCTCTGTGGCCAATCAGAGAGGATCTCTGGAATTAGTGCCACTTTAAACCAGGTGCCATCAATCTCCACTCGTTTGGAGCCAATTGGGAGTCAAATGCACTTTGACAAATTATATTAATCAAATGTGAGCTCTTAAGAAGCATAAGCAAAACATACATAATGTTAGTGAAGTTGAGAAACAAGTAAACAGTCCCTTCTTTGGAACTGAGTAACATTACAGCAGGAAAAATGACCCAAAAATACATTTTAAAGGGGAAGTGCACTCTTTCTTAAAGGGTCAGGCAGGTCAGAGAGTTAAAGTCCTCATACAGAAAACCTGTGTGAGCAGAAATACTGAACACAAGGGAACAAGCTTTTCTAAAACATCACAAGTTCACAACAGGAAATGTTTAACAGAGGAGCGAGAGGAATGTGCACTTTCATCTCAGCATACATGGTATGTATGCTGAGAAGAAGGTGCACATTGCAATTGGACCAAAAAAAGGTGCCATTACTCTAATTCAGCAGTTCCATGACATGATCATGGCATGTGTCTTGGATAAATTTATATTTATACGTATATCTTGGTAATATATCCCACATGTCATTACATGTGACAGTCATTTCCACAGTTTGTATATATATATGATTCATAAAAGCCTTTTATGTAGTTATTTATAGAAATCAAATTGTACACAAATATAATATTGCAAATATGCTACAATGAAACCAATTGATAATATAATATGTGTTGGCCTACAGATTCAATTGGATAATGAGAAGGAATAACAAAGGCAAGTCCACAATGTTTAGGCAAGACTGCATTTATTTAGCTCCAATGATACAGTCACAACAAAGGTCAGTGTGTCAAATAAACATAAATTGAACTCACAGTAAAACTCCTGTTCCAGATATTGAAATTACTGCACATGAAATACTGCACATTGGGGCACATTACTCTACAGAATATTTAAAGCAACAACTGTATCACACATTCAAATAACTATCATAAATCAGCATCCATGTGGTGCCCTTCTCGCCATTTGGAGATTTAAGGAGCCAATTAAGGGAAAAATGGTCAAATAACTTTATCTTTCGACAACATGCAAAAAGCAACCATATTTATTGAATGAAAACACAATGGAAACATGAATACCATGGCAGTACCCCCCATTTTTTCTGAGGTGTATAAAATAAAAGTTGTGAAATAATTGCCTAAAAATAACGGAACTTTGGTGCGGGAAATATATTGTAGTGGATGATTTTGTCATTAGGGATGCCGACTAGTTTTTTTGCTCTTCAAACATCTTAAAATGCATATAAATGCAATTTTTTTCCTTGAACCTCCCTAGCGTTATTTATGTCTGTTTGTGAATTGTAATACAGCTGTCTTTTATTTCAATGTTAGGTGGGTTCATTTTACAAGCCCTCAGGTTTTTTTTCAACCCACCTGTGCATATATTTATGTTATTGTATATCTCTTCTCTTTTGTTTTATTTAATTATATACATGAATAAAGAACTAAAGACACTATCACAGTCATGGCGAGTATGTAAACCAAGCAGCCAAACTAATCATAAATATCCTATAATACAACTAGTCCCACACTGCAACACAAGAACAATGATGTTTCTTTATTTCCATGTCCTCTACATGGATCATCAGCTGGCGCGGATGCTGACTTTTTGCCTGGGACATTTATCCTCCGGTCTCTTGGGGCATGTAGCCATGAAGTGCCTATTTAAGTCCGCTTTTACAATATTCTGGTTCTTTCAACCAACTCATGGGACATTAGCTTAATTAGGAAGCCAGCTACAGCTGATGAAATATGTTAGCGACAGTTGTCATGTCAATCCGCAGGCAGAAATGATAAATCTGCCTTTGTCTTTCTCTGAAATCAAGAGCCCATCGTTACAAAAAATGACGATACATTTGGATCTGCCGCCGTCATTGCAAGTTTCATATGTGCCGTGCTCTCTTTTCATCTTCCGGGTGTCACAAGTCCTGTTGCGCTACTCAAAGCAAAGGAAACAGCATAAGAACATCTCCAATTTATTTGTCAATTTCAATGTAAATTGCTTATATTTACAGCAATTTAATTCGATGAAGAAAAGAGTATACTTTACATTTGCATCCAAATATATATTCAGACTAAACAACCACATTTTTTACATACATTTCCAGTCTTTTCTGCACTTACTAAACCTTGTACAGTACAAGTGGTACACTGAGTGCAACCTGAGCAGTCAAAGGGTACACTGACCAACTGTACAAATAATGAGTAATGTATATTAATGCGAGTGGTAAATGATAATCGCTGTGACATGAAGCTCTGTGCCAGGCTTTGAATTACAGCAATTACACATTGTGGGAGCCCTCGAACCAGCGTAGCTGCACGCCCGAAGGTCACTGGGTGAATATTTAAATCTCATTAGCATGTTGAACGTCTACTGATGTGGAAACACTTTATTTACAACTTAAGGAATACAATCTTGGACAAAACTTATAGGCAGCTATGTTACTCTGTACATTCCAGGTATAATATAAAAACAAAGCTTATGATGTGATTGTAAATATACGTTGTCATAAGAGCTGACCATATGATGATGAATTCATAGCACTTTCTATGACATCCATGTCTATAATGCATTAAACATAGTTATAATGCATTATAATCTGCGTATAGCACTGTATAATTATAGTTATAAAAACTCAAATATCCTTAATGCTTTATAACAACAATCATTACACATTATAATGACACATTTTATAACGACTTATAGGGGCAAGTGTCATAATACTTTGCAAATACTGGTCACTCAGTGACTTTTTATAATGTATTATAATGTGATTGTAAGTTACTAGGAGTGGTCATTGTTTGATTTAAGTAAAGTAAAACAAAACATTAAATCTATGCAAGAACAACACACAAAATGTAAATGTATTTGTTTATTTTCTTAAAGCAAACGGTGACCACTTAGAGTGACTTCTAATCACATTATAATTAGGAAAATATAAAAAGAGGGAGTGACCAGCAATTCCAAAGTATTATGATACTTGACCTTATAAGTCATTATAAAATGCTTTATAATGTGCTATGATTTTCGTTACAAAACACTATGAATATTTATGAGTGCTTATAACTATAATTATATAGTACTATAAACAGATTATAATGCACTATAGACATGGGCATCATAGAAATGCAAAAAATTTACAATAAAAACATCTCGCTGTAATACTAGTTTATGAGAAGACTGTCCTCATAAAGGGACCATAAATAAATGAGAATCTTGCAAATTATCATTTTAGACTATGTAATGGCAAAATTAAAGTTACACCAGAACAGTATATACAGTGTGTATGATTCAATTATTCATTAAAAGACCTGCAGGTGCAGAACCACTGTGCTGCGGAGTGCACATGCCCTCGGCTGCTTTGCATAAACCACAGAACTGTGAGAGAGCTTCGCAGCACAGTGCAAGCGCATTGACCTGTCAATATACAGATGTAGTGCCGGTCACACTTACCATTTTCCCACGCCGACACCAACATACGCAGAATATTAATGTTCTTACACAATATGTTATTCTTAAGGCGCAAGATGTCAAGTTTATTTCAGTGGTCTTGGTGCATTCTCTCAGGAAAAAGGTCCTTGAAACAAGCGATGAATTGACCTTGGGTGGTTTGGAACAAGCCAGTATGAAGTTCAGACCGAAAAAAAAAAAAGAAATCCTCGGGGCTTACTTATGAAATATTGATGGCAAACATGTCAAAACTTGCACTGTGGAGATTTTTTGTGAGATAGACAAATGAGCAGATTTGCTTAACATTGCATCATAGATATGACATTTTTTTTGATATTATCAAATAAGTCAAAAAAAGCGGCGTGGAGGGAGTCAGACGACGTGACCATAATACCAAAGAGAGAAAACGTGTTTGAGGTTTAGTTAATAAGAGAAGATCTTTGGAAAATCATCATCTTTGCTATTCTATTGGTGAACCAGAGGCGGAGCTGCCGCATGATGTTTTCCGCTCCTCACCCAGGAGTGTCCTAAATGTTAAATGTGTGTTATCCCATGACTGAAGCTGTAGATCAATGCTGGCAACATTTTAAAGAAACTCTTGAGTGCTTTTAAGCCATACATCATTATTCACAGTGAAGTGCGCTCAGGTAATAGAGTGGTCCAACCCTCTCTCTCACTCTCTCTCTTTCTGTCTCTCTCTCTCTCATTTTTCCCCCCAATTCCCAGCTCAGGAGGAATGTGCCATGATTGATGAAAAATCACTCCAAACTGCTTTAGAGAACTTTCCATTCACGGCGAGGAAATTGGTCTTTTCTCCTCTGCATACTCCATCTTGGACCAGCTCGGCCCACTTCACTGCTGAGCCTGACAATAAAATGATGATTAATATTGGCCTACATCAGCATCCAATTACAATATCCCTTTGACTTTGATGCTATAGACAGCTAGCAGAATGAAATAGATATGTTTTGATTTCTGATGGTTAACTATGACAACAGTCCTGTGTGGATGAAGTTGGATAATTTGTTCATTTATCAATCTGTCACATATCGACTCTTTGGAGAATGTCATGCTTTAATGGCTCTTGAGAGTTTCTTGTATCTCAGCAAATTTTCCCTGATAGCTAAGACATGAGTACTTGTCCCATGAATACTGATTGGCATTAATGTCAGTGGGCTAGCGTCAAACATGCTCTATATGGGCTCACAGGCTACCATGAGACTTCAAAATAAATCCCTAAAATAGAGGTAAAAAAACCCCCAAAAAACACACTATTTCATTTTTGCATTTATATACATTAAATCAATATATTAAATAACAAATTATGCTGAAATTGTCTGTTGCACCTTCCACAATAATGGTATGCCAAAAAATAGAAATGCTAGCTTATTTAAACCTTACGGAAGGGAATTTTTAGCTTCCTTTATTAGGTACCTGATGACAGATAATCTTATATTTCCATCTTGACTACTGATATTTCTTATGTTTTTAGTCAATGTTAGGATCTTTTTAGGAGAATATTAAATGTGAATAGAAGTATTAAGCAAATATAAAGTTGGTGGTAGCTCAATGTCCCCAACGACCTTCACCATAAGGTAGAGCAATATATATGTAGCCTGAGAGAGGACACTAAAAAGTCCTCGTTAAGCTCATTGCTTTGAGCTTAAGGCAACTCAGATGAGCATATCAACGTTATCAGCTCAGATCTTCTCTCATCTGGACTGTGGGGGGCATGGCACTGAGATTTAAATGTTCAATAACCAACCTGGAACAATAAGTGAAGGGGACACGTCCCACCCATCCCCAGTGGGAATTACAACCTACAATCTTGTTCATTTTTTTCATAGTTTTGGTCATCATTCTAATCGGTAATGATAACGTTTTATTCACAAATGTTTTGAGGGGACGCGGAGACATTGCTGTATTTATCGGTGCAGTAAATGATTGTTATGGATATTTTGGGTGCGATTGCCTTCATTTTCACCCTTTCTTTTAAATTCAGACATAAAACGGGTTATATTGAATGTAAAGATATACTACTTTTATCTTTTATTTACTTTTATTTTAATTATTAATAGTATAAATACTGCATTATATTCCAGAAACTGATGAATGCTTGAATTGAGATGTAATTGAAAAACATCAGCCCACAGTCTGATGAGGTTCCACCAGTGAGTTTCTTACATGATGTCTCTGTTCCGGTCTGGAACAATGCTCTCGACCAGCACATATCCAGCTATGCACTGATGCAGTCAGAGGTTTGGGGGGAAACACCAGAGGCCTCCTCCAGTAACATTATTGTATTTTTATTGGCAGCAACATGCTTCAACATGAACAGATGTACATCAAATTACAAAGAAGGCTTTTTTGGTGTATTTTAATAGCACTGGCTCGGTTTCCGCAAAGCTTAATTGACCATGCCAGTGGTTTTAAATGTTTTGTAATATTTTGTTGAATTGTTTAAATCTTCAAAATGAAATGTTCAGGTGATACAACCACCTTAAAAATCAACATTTTTTTCCGTCGAAACACACGTCCAAATTTATAACTCATGGCTATTATGGTTTCTCTCAAAAAGCAATATTTTATCCATGTTATACATTCCTTCTGTGTAGTTCTGTGTTGGATAGCAAGTTTCAAGTCTCTGACAAAAATGAACTGAAACCAATGGACCCTACCGGTGGAAGGTAGTTAAACACATTTACAGTACAGCGCCACTTGTATGAATTGGTAAATTATTGCCAGTAATATAAGTTATAAGCACATAAGCTTTACTGGGTTGATGGTGCAAAACCACTGGTAATGTCCTTCATTTTTTTTCCCCATCTAATTCAGTGTCAATCTGGTGGAAGGTGGGATAGTAATTGTTTTAAGGGGGAATCCAATGATGTAATATTTTGTCACCCCTAAAAAATATAGCAAGGTGGGGAAAAAAAGACTTGACACTGTTTAAAAGTCACCATAATAAATAAATCTGAATAATGACTTCACCATCACATCATTTCTCCTCAGAGTTTTGTCTGCATGTCTTGGTCCCAGACCCGTGTGTCATCTATCATGAGGAATTTCTTTTTAGCAGAGATTTCCCCTGATGGTGGATGATGCTTGGAATAAAACAAATCATGTTTAAAGCTACTCTTAATTGCCCATAAATCAAAGAAATCAACCCTTTCCTGGTGCTGTTGCAACCTTGGATGAAAAGAAACAAATGCAGCAGGTCTACCGCGATTCTTTTAGCTTTCTCAGTTGCAGCAACAGCACTGCATCTTGTCAATTGTTTTCCAGAAGCCTTTGGGAGACCCAGAGTTTTCTCCCTAAAGAGATATCATGGCCCTGAGCTGGTTTTTATATGATATGAGATATATTTCACCAGTCAATCGATGGTGGTACAACCCATCTGGGAAGCCGGGCCTGCTCTCTTGCTTGTCTTCTACGACTGCCTCCTCCTCTTTCTTGTACATTTCCAGGGAATAGCCATGATGAGAACACTGAAAGGGGGGATTTGTCAATGCATCAGATATGTTGAGAGGCATCTGAGAGTGAAGTGCAATTACCCAGACACAGAGAGGGGGAAAACACGTCTCAGAAGTTGCAGTGGGAGAGAAGAGAGCGGGGGACTACACAACTTTTTATTCCTTCTGACAGAGTAAGAAAAGCACAGTGCCATTATTCCTTAGCTTATGAATTCCTCATGCTATTCACTGCTTCTTTGTTGTGTTTGTTTTGTTTATGCAATATGCAAACACCAGGTGTTATTTATGGCGTGTTGTAAGTGATAATTGTGTAGGGTCCTCATTAGAGGTGTTTCACCAGCAGGTATATATTATCTACAAAATAATTGGAGATTCTGGTTTCACACATCTCAATTGCCCACAGTCCATTATACATGCACTTGCATATTCAGTGTTAAGGTGCAACCCCGAAGGTTAAAGGTCACTCTACATCTCTGCACTTGTTTTTCTAACCTGATAATCTGTATCACCTCCTTGTGAGCTGCAAACTGTTTTTAGTTGGTCAATGTCATTGAGTTAAAAAGGGGGGTCGGAGATATGAAAACATCTCAGACCCGGCACGTGACAGTTTGTTTTGAAACATGTATAGTAGTTACCAGGAAGATTCAATGGGAAGTGACACTTGCCTGCAGCGCTCTCCGGGCTCCCTACACGGTCCGCATCAATCCAAAAACACAGCCGCTCTCTAGAGATTACCGGCAGGAGCGGCAACAGAGAAGAACAAATAGACCACAGAGATTCTGTCCTTGAAAACAAGTCACGGCTCCTTTGATCATCATTGCTGTGCAGACATGCTTATTTTTTCCGTGCTCTATGATTAAAGATTTTTAGCCTAATTGTTTCAGTACATTAGCATCAGGTGTGATTTGACCCCAATTTACCGGAATTCTAACAGTGGCCCTGAGAGCTCAGCAATGCCGCAGCTTAAGGTGACACATGCAAATAGACAAAACACAAAGCAAATGAAGAAAACACCTTTTGACGATTTGACAACGTGACAGCATAACCAAATGTGTGCTGCAAATACAGAAAACACAACCAAATACAGAAACGCCCTGTAAATTCACACAACACAACCAAGTGAAGAAACATGCTCCAAATACAGAAAACACAATCAAATGAAGTTGACTATCCATATTTGTGTTGGGAAATGAGCTTATTTCTGTTTCAGCTATCTCATTCAGATGGTCGGATATTATTGCAAGTAGGCTACTAACAAGTGTAGTGTAACAGTGTCCTAACCAAGGTTTGTGTTTTTGTTACATCAAAGACATTTCATCCGGTTAGTTTTGGTTTCACTTTGCAATTGTACAAGCGCACTAAAGAACTACACATGACCAACATGATACTACGTCATATTTTGCCGCTTGGGCAGAAGCTTTTTGTCTAGTATCTTGACGCTGAAGGATCTTGTATGTTTAATATGGTGAAATGGTCGTGGTTAACGTAACACATGGTTAACATTGTGAAACAGTGGTCAATAGGTGTAGGCAGCAAAACTACTTAGTTAGGGTTAGAAAAAACGTCATGGTTTGGCTTAAAATAAGTATGCTTGTAACGTAATGTAAGCTATAAGCAGCTGTAAGCAGTGGTGTAGCATCACATGGCAGAACAACACCTGACATAACGTCGTCAGTAAAAATCACTCAATTTTTGGTTTCACGAACACCGGTCCCCTGAGAAAAAGTCTGTTGTGTGTTTGATCCATCCACCAGCCCTCACTCCCGCCCCCTCATATCCTCTTGAAAAATAGTTGAAAAGTGTCCGAATTTTTGTGAGTCTTTACCAACTCACTCTTTATAAAGTCATCGGACCAAATGGTCTCCTTCACTGTTAAGTTGTTTTTCCTTTTCCGGTTCTGCCACAACGTCCTGTAATTTGTCTGAAAGTCCGAGCCAACCAAAAAATATTTTCACACTAGAAACAAACTGAACCATTGTTCAGTTTGATCCGGACTGAGACCACCTCTTTTCATTTCAGGTTCAGCTGTTTGGTTTGGACCATGGTCCGTGGGAGGTTTGCACATTTTTTTTTTTATTTATTTATTTTTTTTAGTGCAATACAAGTGACCAGCATGAATTCAAACAGATAAAACCTATGACACAGCACAGGACAAGCAGGAGAACTAGACTCAAAGAAACCAAAACAAAAGAGTCAGCAACAACTGGAGCAGCAACAAGGAAAAAATAAACTAGAATTACCGCTTCGTAGTTGAGTTAACATCCATCTGTCCAAAATGTCATCACTTCATCATTTTATCCTGTTAGACATGTATGTGACTTTGTCATAATTAGCAAATCAATTCTTGAGCTATGGCCAGAAACGTGTTTTGTGAGGTCACAGTGACCTTTGACCACTAAAATCTCATCACTTCATTTTTCCAGTCCAAGTGGACGTTTGTGCCAAATTTGAAGAAATTCCCTTCAGGCATTCCTGAGATATTGCGTTTCATACAGACAGACGGACAGGCGGATGGACGACCCAAAAACATAATGCCTCCGGCCATGGCTATCGCCAGCACAGAGGCATAAAAAGTCATAATGTTTGGCTAGATTTTCTTATTGTAGTAGGCTGCACATGTGTTTAGGGGTGTGTGTGTGTGTTTGTGTTTGTGTGGGTGGATGGGTTTACTGTGTAAAAGATATAGAGGGGGGAGAGAGCAAAAGAGGAGACGGTATTAACCAAATGAAGATAGAAAGAGATATAAAAATAAATAAATAAATCATATAACTACAATGCCCTTGGAGGCGTACTCTGGTTGGGCTCTAAGGACAAAGAGCGGCTGAGGTGGATCTGGGTCGGGTCAGGTCAGGACAGCTGGGTCAGGGTAGAATTTTAAGTATATATTAATTATTTTTTTTACTGTTTTATCCTTTTCTCCCCTCAGTTTTTAATTTTTTAGCTTCTCTTGCCTGCTGTAGGCCGCCTCCAGGCCTGGAGGAGGTGGCTGGCCTCTTGCGGGTCAGATCCTTCAGAAGGAGGTTTCACACCTGTAATTTTGGTTTGGATCAAACTGAGAAGTCCAAAAGTCTGGACCAAACGAGGTAGGTGTGAAAGGTCCCTAAGTCATGAAGAAAGTCCATGAGCCACAACCATGGCAACAACAACAACAACAACAACAACAACAGCTTGTGCATCAGTTTTCAGTGGCCCCTGCAAACTTTGTTTTGTAATTTAGTTATGTCTTTTTTTCTTTGCATCTGTGCAGCACTTCTGTATTTGGTTGTGTTGTCTGAATTAACAGTGTATTATGTTATCTTATGCTGCATATGTTTTCTTCATTTGATTGTGTTTTGTCCAACCCGGCCTCACAGGAATGTGTACAGTATAAATACCACGACACCCCATTTGTTTAATCATTTGTGCTCCATTTCTACCCACTGCAGCTTTAAGTTGCAGCGTGTGTTGAGCCACGTTAGGGTTCAGTTAGGAGCAGACTTCCCGGCAGACCGATGAGACAAAAGAGTGAAAATATATTTTAAAAGCATCTTCGCATCTCGTTTGAATCAGAAATTATGATGCTGCATTTTAACATTTTTCTGTTAGTGCTGGAGGCTTGTGTTGAAACCTCCTCAGCAATTTGTCACAAAAAGAAAAAATAAGAGACAAGTGATTGGTTTTATTCCATTATTCTGACTTTCTATGTGCCATTTTATTTTTGCCTCATCTTTGTACCATCAGACAAATACCAAAACATATATAATACATTGGTTTGATGGCCAATCTGCATGCCAAATGTCCCTCAAATCCATCTCGATTATGCAAGTTTCCAAGTCAAACATGGTGCTGCTGTGTCCTACTTTCATCCCCCTCATAACTCGCCGCCATTATCCACAACTCTGGATTCCTTATTACAATCAGACTGTGATAACCGCCACAGTAATGGTTCAGAAATCAGCCTCGTAATTCAGTTGGTTCCAATAATCACTCTGCACAGCTAATGCAGAACACGCCAAAGCCGCGCGATAATGATCTTATCCATCCTAGATGTCTTGATGCCGGGGAAAGAGCAGCGCAGTATTGAAGGGTTTCCACGTCATGCTCATTATATTACGTATTGTCCCAGCTCATCTAAAAGTATGATTATCCTCTTTGCCCTTGTGTTGTGGGAACCATACAAATTATCTTATCAGCATCATCTGATTCGCATTGACAGTGGCTGTGATGTAACCCGCACAGCCTTAACATGAATTATTCATGTACATTTATCTGTTTTAGGTATAGAAAGCTTTGCTAAATATTCACAAACGCTGCCCGTCGAACAATCGGACGAAACATATTGATCTCCATATGCCGCTTTAACTCCTGGAGGTTACGTGAAGTGCAGTACATCTTTGTTTTAATGTAAAACAGGGAAGAAAATACATATTTTTTGCATAAAATAGACATTAGCCATGATATTTTTGTGCTGTTATGTGATCAGGTGAAGTATTGTACACAGGTTATCTTGGGTTTCTCCAATAGGGGGAAAACAGGAAAAAGTGTTACAGGTAAGGGTGCTTATGCACACACCACTTGCACTTGTATAATTACAGCACCTACACGCTGCAAGGCCCTTAACTGTGTTGATACTTGACCACAGTGGAGGCAATCTGTGATCAGCCAGCTGAGAGGCTTGACCGACCACTCTATATGATGATGAACACGTCGGCGCACAGCGGCTGATAAAACAGATGCAACACCGTCAGAAAGGTCCCATTTCATCCTGCTCCTACTTCTGAAACATTTCACCGGCTTGCCTTCTTTCTCGGCGGCGTCTTATTACAAATGCGCTCCTGCTGCACAAGCCCACCTTCGTCACCATCCAAAACGGTGGGTTTTCTCCACAGCCAAAAAGAGGGGAGAACAGGAGTGAGGAGGGGGTCCTCGGGCTCGAACGAGGCTTTATGACTTCCAACGCCATTTGCATAATTGTATGCGTCTCATGCAGCGTGAGTACACAGTGCCAGCATGGATGATCACTTCTTATCTCCAGACTGCACCGTATAGATAAGAGAAATACATGCCGATATAAAGTAATCTTACTTCCTACTGCCCATGTCAAATTATTTAGGAGGACTCGGCAGGCCGGGAGCTACTGCAGCCGCATGAATGGGCAGATCATTGCATCATGATTTCTCAAGGCCAACAGTCTAATTCTAAATGAAGTGGGGGGTTTATTATTGGTAGTAAATCTCTGTACATCCGTACAACAACTCTATTTTTTCCCTCACTCATTGATTTGGGCCTATAATAATTAATGATTTTACATAATAATACTTGTATTCATGCATAATATTTTTACAAGTGATTATCCGTCTTCATAAGGCTCAAGGTTTTATTAAGTCCCACATTGGTAATGCCTTGTAGCCGTATAGCTGTAGTAAATTTGATCTTAATCTTTATTAGGTCAAGGATAATCTCATGTATAACCAGATTTTGTCATATTCACAAAGGCACTGTTTCATTGTTTCTGGCTACCTGTTTACGCTCCCAGCTCGTTAAATACCGATGCTTGGTCCGTGCCCCTCGGCGTCTGATACCGACACACCGGGGCACCCTTAAGCGTCCGCATGAGATGCACCGGGCTTTCAACTAACTCCAAAGTAAACCTATCCGTGTTATTATTAGACGGTCAGAGCAACTGATGTCGTATAAAGAGCGAGAAAGTCTGCGTATAGCAGGTGGGATGGGAGGTTGGATGGATCAAACAAACACAGGACTTTCACCCAGGAGACCGCTGTTCATGTCCCATGAATCCAAGTCAACGTTGACTTACTTTACCTTACTTTTGTTACGTAACTTGCGTACTTGAGGCCTAACCAAGTGCTTTTGCTGCCTAAACCTAAACAAGTAGTTTTGTTGCATAAGTCAACCTAAAAACTAAGTAAACCTTCTTTTGAATTTTATTTTGAAAAGAGACTATGCATGTAAGGACTGGAAACTGGCAAGCCACTGTGGGGCGGGGCCACTGACCAAGCTGTGTGCTCCAATCAAATGGCTCACTCTGGATTACAAAATGTCTCACTATCCCAACAAGATTTCCTCCAAACGTCTATGAACCTGACATGATGGAGGTTTGCTACAAAACATTATATTTACAGGCCCTGTTGCAGCTACTGTAGGTGGTTAATAGTCTGTACTTCAAATACGAATAATGAGTATATGGAGGCCATGCACAATTGTCAGAAACCAAGGCCTGCTGCTCTTGTACACACTTTAACCTGATTACTGTAGTTAAAGCTAGTCTATACTGTATAAAGCTAATTTATTCTATTCATAAGGAATAAAAGGCTGCCGATAGCCCAACTGAATACACTCAGGGGTTTTGCTGTTACAGCCTACTTGGTCTGTTGTCTCCAGTAGATTGTGAAGTTTGATAATTCTACCGTGTGTTAAAGTAGCAATTTTCCTTAACCTACAATTGTCTCTTGGGGTCACCACGTGATGCTCAGCAAAGGTTACATAGGCAGGCTTGCACGTTTTCAATCTCACACTCAATCAAATGGGTCCTTCGGAATTCCCAAATGTCTCACTATGCCAGCGAAATTTCCTCCAAACCTCTTTTAGCCTGACATGTTGGAGGTTTGGCTACAAGACATTATATTTACAGGTAGGATCTTTCCTGATGGTGGGCTATATAAATAAATGAACATGACTTGGCTTGACCCCATAGCTCACTGGATGACCCTTAACGCTATATACAGTATAACATACATGGGAAGTATGATGACAGCGATATCAATAGCGTAAACACCAGCGGTGCAACTGGTGCAGCGGCACAAGGGTCCAGAAGCGGTCAGCTTTATTATTGTAGCTGGGCCCTCTAGCGCATCAGCCGTTACACAGAGTCTTCTGGGTAACTATTCAACGATAATGAAAGTAGTGAATGAAAGTACTTGCAAATCTGATAGCTATATACTGTATATACCACCTTTCTTCCTTGTGTATAACACTTACGGTTTCTGTCCGTGGTGCTTATCAGAGGCTGGTTTGCAGGATGGGAGTTGCATGGTGACATAGCAATTCTCTGCTTTGCAATTGTCTGGAACGGTTGTGTGTGCACGCGCTAGCATGCGCATAATTTTGAGGGTGAGGGCCCGAGAAAGAAATTGAAAATCCATAGACTGTAAATAAGAGGTGGACTTAGTCACCGCAATGTTACC
Source organism: Adelosebastes latens (assembly GCA_916700685.1). Taxonomy (NCBI): domain Eukaryota; kingdom Metazoa; phylum Chordata; class Actinopteri; order Perciformes; family Sebastidae; genus Adelosebastes; species Adelosebastes latens. The sequence goes on from CAKAKR010061903.1 coordinate 55,973, forward strand.
CATTGGTTTGTGAACTGCCGTTTTGAAGCCCCGAGTGCGGCTTTGGCCGTCGCCATCTCGGTTTTTGGCCATCGTCATCTTGGTGTTTTGCAACCAGAAGTGACACAAGAGGGTGGAGCTAAGTACAACCGAATAAGAGATTTTTAGGTGACCAAAAAGGTTATAATTAACTTTAATGAACTGAAAACACACTGTGAAAGGGTTAAAATGACAAAAACACAGACAACACCCAGACCAGACAACGCCGTGGTAGCCCTAAAGCATACCCTGCTTCATCTTTAAAGTGTTTACTGAGGTAATAAATCAAGTGAGAAGTAGAGTAATTTTCTCATTGACTTTTTTTACAATCCAACTTCTTTTTGCAACCCACTGCTGGCTATAAGAAAAAATGCAAGTTTTAGGCACTTCTGTATTGGTTTCACTTTTCAGAGCCTGGAGTTGCCCACTGGGACAATCACAACCATGTTACGCTGCTGGGTGACTTTACAATCAGTTGGTTAATTTCTCTTAATGGAAGCTGGAATGTGTAAAATACAGACAATTTGCCCATGATGGAGGCATTTTGCAGCACGGCCAGTCATTTTAAGATCTATGACAACAAAGCAACACTTACTACAAAGCAGCAACCAGCCCATTGTCCGTTGAATTTATGCTACACCAACGAAAACAACTCACATCTTGACACCCTGATCTTCACGCACACTCTTGTCACTCCTCGCCAACCTCCTGCCAGCGCTCTGCCTGTCTGACGCTGCCCTCTTGCCTCGATCTCCTGAGTCTCTGCCTTGCCATTTAGATGCTCCAGACAGAGGAGCAGCGTGCTAAGTGCTGATCACCATCATGATACTGATGATACTGTCAGAACACTGTGCTTGTTGAGCTGGCTAGCTACTTATGAAAAAAACAAACAAACACCTGCCCTGTTGAAGCTATAGGTGGGTAACATACGAATAATGAGTATGTGGTGGCTAGGGACAATTGTCAGAAACCAAGGTTGCTGCCTGCTGTTCTTATTCACAATATAACCTGATTACTGTAATGGAAGCTATATTATATATAGCCCATTCATTCTCATACAAATCTGGAGGAATTCATAAGGAAGAAATAACTGTCTATAGCTCAATTGAATACACTCAGGGGTTTTGCTCAGCAAAGGTTACAGGCTTGCTTTAAGGCTGCATTAGTCAATATTTTTATATCAATACAACGCTGGTTATTCTTAGCGTTAACTACAAACTACTTTCAGTACATGGGTAAAGCAGGAGAACAGCGTCTTCTGTGTAAATTGTTCCACTTTAACGTCTGCCTCAACAGCAGGACAACTGAACACACAACAAACGTGATCACTGTCTTACATTAAATCACTTGCCCAAATTAACCCTCATCACCACCTCATTAATGATACTGACCCCAATGACTAAAGTAAAGTTATATTAGTTTGTAAGTTATTCATTTGGTAAAAAATAATAATAATAATAATAATAATGGGGACAACTTGTCTGCACCACAAAATAAGTGAGAGTAAATGGAGGGACTCAAGGGCCCCAGGAATTGGAAAGACAAATAATCAATATTGGTTATTTGGGTTGTGCGTTGAATTCAGCTTTACTCAGCTAGGACAACCTTGTACTGCGTTCCATGATGGTTGCAATATAATTACCTATATCTGGTTGCAATTGTTTATTCATTCTGTGTGTTGTCAAAGTGTTCCTTATCCAGTGAAGACCTGCCAGGTGCCTTTTTCTTATCTTGGGGAAGCTGGCTCTGGCAGACAAGGTTCACCAGAGAGCACCCAAGCTGAGCGTCATGGGTGAAGCCACTTCACAAAAGGTACCCTGCCCTTTTATTGGGCAGGATTTATTAAAACAGCCAGCTTCTGACAATTCAATTGAAAATCCACTGCTGGGTCTCTTTTCCCTCTAACTGCAGTGACCCCTTCACAGCAGATATTGGGAAGGGGAGAAGAGGAGAGGCAAGGAGGAGAAGCAGGCTTTTAGAGAGCTTGAGGTGACTGGCAGGTAGAACAGGCCGACTGATTTAAAAAAGCAGTTGGAATACAAGTCAGTGGTGAGAAATGACTCCAAGCTGTAAATGCCTGCAGTTAAGAGCAACAGCGGGTGTTCAATGGGTGGTGTGTTTCAAATAGTAACAGCAGTTTCTCAGGGGTAAATTCACAAAGAATGGATTGCACCATGAATTGCGCATCACTTGCAACCGCTGTCTGAAGGTCAGATTCACAAAAGATATTGCACTAATGATATTACAGTACAAACACGCCCATAACGTTTGGCAGCTGAGTGCAATATGCCCCTTTTTTGTTTGCATCTGATTGAAATTATCCATGTAGCAAAGTATAAATGTTTTACCTTGCACAGCAGCTGGATTATCGCAACGTCACGAGATCAAGCGAGAATTGCAGGGTCACAGATCGCAAGAAAATCCATCTTGTCAGCCTTAAAGTAATACTTTTGCGTCCGGCAAGCAAGATCACGGACCAATCACCGTCCTGTGAGGAGCTACTGCAGCTATGGGCGTGGTTTATGTGTGTGTGACACAGAGTTAGCGTAGCTGCTGCAGTAGCATCAGTTATATCAGAACTGGAGAATATTTCTTCATTGAAAGAAGAGCAAAGAACGGCACTGAAGGCTTTTCTTGATGGAAAAGATGTTTTTGCTCTTCTCCCGACTGCATTCGGCAAGAGTTTGATTGGCAGATGGTTCATCCAATCACCTGCCAAGTATTTTTTTGAAAGTGCCTGCCCTTTTCCAAACAGTTTCCAATGATGGCTCCTCAGATGGTTCTGTGTAACAAACCATCTGGTGGGTCAGGATAACAAATGCTGGCCACAAAGGAGGTCTGCACACTGTTAGGCTCCAATACTTCTCTCTTAAAAGATAAATACACTGTTATTTGGAGCCTAATAGTGAACAGACCTTCTTTCTGTCCTGCAGTTAAGTATTTGTTGTACCTTGCACCCGAGCGTCTTTGCCTGGAAGTGCGCACACTTGGTCCCTCTTCTAAAGTATAAATGTTGCCTTTGCGCCAAGAACATAACTAGGCAGTACAATGGCAGAGAGAAAAAGAAAAATTAAATCTTCACACCGCGAAACTACCGGTCCTGACCGACGAGGTGTAGAGGCATTCCTCAAAACTTCAGGCAAGGAATTTAATTGTGACAGATAGAATTTGGGATTTAATGTACCAGTCCGTCAGTGCTGTTGGTGTTTTCAAATACACACCATCAGACTGTAAAAGATAATGATTTGAAGCGGAGGACAAAAGAAAAAGTATAATTTAATGCTGCCATGATCACTGAAAAGTCTGGCTGTGACAACCCCTATAAATGCGCTTCAGTTACCACCAACTCTCTGAAGACGCTAATAAGTTCACTGCAACTGTGTGTGGCAATTGGCACTGGTCTTTGTGAATTGGACTGTTTTTGCAATGAAGCTTCATTTTAGAAAGGGGCCAATACGTGCAAATACACATGAGCACCGAGACGCTATTTGCTTGGCGGCACAGTTAGGGGTGCATTTTATCCTTTGCGGGTGCTTTGAGAATTACACGGTTTCTTTTTGTCTTATTTGTGCAGGTTTAGTGGCTGCGAAAGCCGCGCAATCCTTTTGTGAATTTGCCCCTCAGTGTGTGTGTTTCTTCATAAACCATTTCCCCAGTAGAAACCAATGCGTGTCCGATTTTGCCCTTTTGCCATGTCTGTCACCGTTCCTCTGATGGTATTTGCGTTCATGGCCAGTTTTCATTTGCCTTTGCTGCCTTTCTCGCACACTTTGTGCCAAGCGTGCCAGCATGTGACATTCACAGAGGCTCGGGGGAAAAGGACAGTGGTCTACACTTTGTGTCTGGATTCTCCATCCTAAAAACCAATCTGAGCCATGAAGCTTTGGCATAATCCTCATAAAGCTCCCATGTTATTCACAGAATGGTAACCAAGTGAGCCTTAAGCTTTGCCAAACAATGAGCTGAACACAAGCATGGTAGCAAATGCCATATGAAATTCAAGCGCTGTTAGGTCAGCTGGTGCGTAGAAGACATTTTTATTGAATGACTTGCTATGCTAATCTTATCCGTTCCTCAAAACAAACAACATTATCAAACATTGGACAAGATTACTGGTGTTACTTGCTTCATGACCTTCTTCCTGTTCTTAGCATAACAAAACAAAGCTGAATGAACTCTCTCAGGGGAGAAGACGGATTGTTTAAACTAGCACAGGTTTTTTTGGGGTTGTAAGATGATTATTTTTATAATATAATGAAAGTTTTCTGATCTTACTTGACTGTGTGCATCTCATACAAAATACAAAATTATTTTGCATTAGCAAAAGATGTTTTGGGGAAAACATGATGAATTGTTTTATATTCAATATATCAGATGGAATGTTTATAATTTATTCATCTGCAAAATGTTTATCTTGTTCCGAATGACTGCATATGCTAACTAATGCGTAGTTTAACCTGCAGTAACTGGATTTTTGGCCACTTGCTGCGCACGCTGACATATTATCATATTTCAAGTTGATATGGCAAAGTTGTGAGCAAACAGTTGCTAATCAACACATCCATCAGACACAGAGCAACATTGGCATTCAGAAGTTGTCTTTCTGGTCACTAAACGGATATACGTCCAATTATGTCTTTTAGCTCTGTTTTTGGTCTCCACCAACTCCTAAGGGAAATATATCACTTTGCTAAATGTTCCACTATCTTCACCAGCTAGTCACTAACTTTGTCTGTCTGTTGTTTAGTGCCGAGCAGGTAGCATAGGCTACAGGGGGTTTATTAGAGCTTTTTTGCTGAAACGGTCGCCTGCTGTGGCTGAAAACAACACTATGAGAGTGAACCAAACCAGTAACGATGTGGAATGGAAAACTGTTAACTGAAAGTCCCTATAAAGCTCCGTAAAGCTGAGAGAAACCGACTCTTAGTAATTTTATCCATTGCTATTATGAAATTGATTTTAGATGCTTGAAATACTGGTTCAAGTTACAGTAAGTGAAAGACCATAGTCATCATTATATAAATGTCAACAGTGAGTATAAAACCAAAACTGGAACCTCCACACACTTCTTGTTTCCTGCACTATAATGAATATCTTAGTTCCAGCAAAGGTAATGAATGTT